>ML104260.1:0-16083 GCA_003697995.1 Taxidea taxus jeffersonii | reverse complement strand
ATTTTATTTATTTATTTGACAGAGAGAGGTCACAAGTAGGCAGAGAGGCAGGCAGAGAGAGAGAGGAGGAAGCAGGCTCCCCGCTAAGCAGAGAGCCCCATGCGGGGCTCTATCCCAGGACCCTGAGATCATGACCTGAGCCGAAGGCAGGGGCTTAACCCACTGAGCCACCCAGGCGCCCCTACACATTAAATTCTTATTTCAAACATTTTTCAGTTCTAGAATGCCAATTTGATTCTTTTTTTAAAAAAAATAAATTTGGATTCTCTGTTTTAATTCTCCATATTTTCATCAATTTTTTTCTGTCAATTCCTCTACATTCTTGATCATGCTAATTGTAGTTATTTTAAAGTTTTTTTTCTAAATAATGCCAATAACTGAATCAACTTTGGGTATGTTTTCTCCCCCTTCTCCCCCCCCCCCCGCCAATCCTGTTTTTGGTATTGTTGGGGGCAGGGGGTGGAGAAAGTGGGAAGCATTCCTCATGATTTTTTTTAATTGAATATTGGACATTATGGATAAAAAATTATAGAGGTTCTGGGTGAGTTCTCTTCCTCCAAGGCTGATTGAGATGTCCTGTGGCTGGCAGATAGCAGCCAGTCACCATAACATGCACACTGAGGTCTGGCTTTAGACTTTGTTAGGACTGCTCTATTTCACTTACTCCTAAGATGTGGCTGTTACTCCTGATGTGGGATCCTTTGGGGATCTCAGCTGAAACCCTTGGTGGGGCTCAGACTCCATCTCGACTCCTCAGCTTTATAATGTGTAATTCATATTCCATATAGTTACCCCTCTAAAGTGTACAGTTTAATGGCTTTAGTATATTCACTAGTCCATTAGCTTATTGTACATTCATCCCACAAGCAATTGTAGAACATTTTCATTAGCCCCCAAAGAAACCCTGCATCCTTTAGCTGACACCCTACCCCGTGTCTGCCAGATAACCACTCATCTACTGTCTCCATTGATTTGCAACGTTTCATGTAATTAGGATCAGTACAATTTGTGACCTTTTGTGTTGGGCTTCCTTACATAATATTCTCAAGGTTGATCATGTATCAGTACTTTATTTCTTTTTATGGCTGGATGATCCATTGTATGGATAGACCACATTTTGTTTATCCATTCGTCAGCTGATAGACATTTGAGTTGTTTTCAGTTTTTTGCTATTATGAATAATGCTGTGACATTCATGCATATGTTTTTATGTAGATGTGTTTTAAATTTTATGAGAGTATATAGCTAGGAGTGGAATTGCTGGGTCATATGGTGACTCTTTATTTAATGGTTTTTTTTTTTTTTTAAGATTTATTTATTTATTTGACAGGCAGAGATCACAAGTAGGCAGAGAGGCAGGCAGAGAGAGAGGAAGGGGAGCAGGCTCCCTGCTGAGCAGATAGCCCGATGTGGGGCTCGATCCCAGGACCCTGGAATCATGGCCTGAGCCGAAGGCAGAGGCTTTAACCCATTGAGCCACCCAGGCGCCCCTCTTTATTTAATGTTTTGAGGAATTGCCAGACTTTCCTAAGTAGACATTCCCACCAGCCATATAAGATTGTCTCAATTTTTCTACATCTTTGCCAGTACTTGTTATTCTATTTAAAAAAAAAATCATAGCCAACCTAGTGGGTGTGAAGTTGTATGTTACTGTGGTTTGGGGCTGTGCTTTTGATTACATATGTTAATCATGTTTCTTGAAAGTCTGTCATTTACCTCTAGTTCCATGAGGTGAATTTTCAGATAACTATGATGGAGGCAGTCATTGATAACTACAGAGAACTAAATCTGGTAGAACAATGCTTCTCGAAGTATGATGTGTCTACACATCCCCTAAGAATCTTGTGAAGCTGCAGGATCTGACTGAGCAAATTCGAGATGTGGACACAGGCTCTGCATGTCTAACAAGCCCCCAAGTGGTGCTCCTGGTTGGCAAACCCCACTCTGGGCAGCAAGGCTGGAGAACACTCTTTGGAGAAAGAACCTTGACTGTCGATTATAAGTGCTCAAGTTGACTACAGGCACTTGCTTTCAGAGTGTCATACAAATTTAGAAAGCACTCACCTGTGTTTGTTTTCAGAATAAGCTATCAGAATTCATCTTAAATATGTTTTAACAATGCATCTTTCTTCAAAATCATACTTATGAGGAAAGAAAAAGGATATAGCCTTAAAAATTTGTTTCTGATTTAAATTTTTGTTAAACTACTGATGTGTAAAAACCACTTGGTCTGGTTGGTCTGCAGTCTATGGCTTAGCCTCACCACCGGCTAAAATCTGCAGGTGGGCACAAGGTACATTTTGGAGCCTGTTTATCCATCTACAAAGACCGATTTAGGTAGCGATATTTCCAGCTCTGAAAGTTTATCATCTTAATATTCATCTATATACCTTTGGAGCTTTATTTAAAGAACTCAGTAATGCTTAGCCTCATTCTGAGAATAAGTTTACGGGGTACCTAAAGCACACATGAAGTGCATGAGCCAAGTAACAATTCGAATCTGGATCTTTAATTTCCTGAAGTAGCATATTGTGTGGCCAGTATAGCTGTCTGGAATGTGAATTTCATTCTTGCTGTCAAAAAAGGCTACGCACATAGCCCTTTATATATTGCATAATTGTATAACCGCATTCATGCCAGCCATGTTTGAAAATGAGCTTTTTTTTTATTGTTGTGGAACAAAAAGGGCATGCCAACTGATACGGAATATCTACTACATAGGAGCCTGAAGAACAGACAAAGCTACCTTTTCTGTTTGTGTAATTACTGGTTCAGTTCACTCAAGGCAGATCCCAGACCCTCAGCCTTATAGGTGGGGTAGGGCTGGCTTTAGTCCTGTTAATGCCAGTTACCATCACAGAAGATAAATGCTGAGTTACCGTGGATTGTATCTGCTTTAGCAATGACTGTATGGTAGGATATCGGATCTCATGGTTAAAATGTGATATTCCATTCAGTTAAGTCCAGTTTCATCTCCATATGGGATGTTCATCTTTTTTCTAAAACCCTGGTTCTTAACACTCCATTTTGTCTCGTTTGAGGAGCCTTCCTTTAACTACTTTATGTTCAATGCCTCCGTTCATGGTTGGCTGCAGGACACACACTGTTACCCCATCTGAGGGCTGTGAACTTAGGGACAGGGATCCTGTCTTACTGGGAGATGGTGAGAACATGGACTGGGCTGAGTTACCATCTCTGCTTTGTCACCTGCTGGTTGACACTGGATAACTTCGCCTCTTGTGAAACGTGTTCTGCTAAATGAAAGGCCCCTAGTGAGGACGACAGAACCCCGAAGGGTCGGTCATCCTGAGGTTGAAATGAGGAAGCACGTGCAGGGAACCCCCCAGTGTGCCGGCCAGTGAGCGCACCGCCTTCGCTCGCGTTTCCCACCATCCTGCTGTAGGTCTGCACGGCGGCTTTCAGCACCATGTTTGCTCGTAATGTTTGTCCAGTAAATGTTTCTCATATTGAATTGATGGTCACTAAGTTAGAAAAGGACTTGTTTTTTTTTTTTAGAGAGGAACTAGGTTCTTGAACGTGAGTAATGGTATTAATTCCATGTAAAAAGTATGTCTTGTCTGTACAACTAAGGAACCAAAACAGGGCTAATTCTGCTGTTATACTAACAACTACTTTTCATGCTTTTGCCCAACTTTTCTCATACTGCAGCAGCCAAACGTGGAAAATTTGTCAGATTCTTCCACATTGCCCAAACTGGAGGAGTTCTACATCTCTCTGATCCAGTCGCAGCAGCCAGCAGAAGGGAGCCAGCCCGAGCCCAGCGGTGTTCAGACTCGGGCAGCGCCAGTCCAGCTGTCCGCCGCAACCCTCGGTGCGACGCCTATGGCGCTTGGTTCCGCAGAAAAACACTGTGCTTCAGGTAGCTTTACCCGTGGTTGACAAATACAGTGGGTGTCGTCCTGCTGGAAACCTTCATTTACCTTCTTCAGAATATAAGTCGAAAAATTGCTGACTTTAGCATTTGTCTTACGTCCTTACTGGGTTCTGTTGTCCCCTTCTGTTTTGCTACTCCTCTCTCTCTCTCTCTTTTTTAATAATGCAGTTTGGTTGAGGGGAGTCCATTTTACAAACAATAGAACTTGCCAGTTTCTAAGTAGATAGTTCTGTGAGTTTTGACACACGTGTACCGTCCTACAACGACTGCAGTCATGACATAGAACAACTCCACTGGTTCTTTGCTTCCCTCTGCGGTCATTCCCTTCCGTTGCTTGCTGGTTCCCAGCATGTTCCTTTCTCTTTTCTAGAATTTCCCAAGAAGAGAGTCATGCATTACACAGTTTTTAAGTCTGACCTTTTTCACTGAGCATGACGTTTTAGAGATGGATTTATGTTGTTGCCGGTATCGAAAGTTTGTTCTTAGCTTTTGCTGAGTGGTACCCAGTCGTATGGATATCAGATGAACAGCTCTGGGCCATTATGAATAAAGCTGCTGTGAACATTCACACACAGCTCTCTGTGTAGACATATTCAGTATATACCAAGGAGTAAAATTGTTGGGTCATGTGATCACTGCATGGTTAACTTTTTAAGAACTGCCAAAAAGTTTTCCAGAGTGGCTCTTCCATTTTTTATTCACACCAGTAGTACATGAAATCTGATTGCTCCATCTCCTTTTATTATCAATGAAACTATCTATCAGTCTTTTAAAATTTTGCTATTCTAGTGTGTGTGTAGTGGTATCTTATTGTGGTTTTAATTTATATTTCCTTGTTTGCTAGTGATGTTGACCATCTTTTTATGTGCTTATATGCAATCTGTAGATCTTTAGTGAATTACATGTTCAAATATTTGCTCATTTTTATTGGATTATAATCTTTTCATTGATTTGTAAAAATTTTTTATTCTGGACACAAAAGCTTTATCAGATATATATACAGCTGTATGTATGTGATATACATATCACAAATATTTTCAAGCATGTGACTTCCTTAACAGCATATTTGGAAGAGCAAAGTTGTCATTTTGGTGAAGTCTGATGGATTTTTTTCTTAAGATGAAGTTTGAGTTTTTGTGTCCTGTTTAGAAATCTTTCTTAACCCAAGTAACTGATTTGTTCTTTTTCTTATGAAAAGTCCTATAGTTTTAGGTCTTAAAATTAGGTCTGTGATCCAATTTGTTGATTTTTGAGTTATGGTTTGCATTAATATTATGGTGTGGTGTAAGGATCAATGTTTATTTTGATTACATTTAATATTCAGTTGTTCTAGCATCATTTGTTGAAAAGACTAACCTTTTTTAAACTGCCTAGATATCTTTGTCAGAAGTCAGTAGGCTGTATATGTGAGGGTCTGTTTCTGGACTTCCTATTATGTTTTAGTGGTTTATGGGGCTTTATACCACTGCCTGGATTAGTGGGGATTTATATATCTTGAAATTGTACAGTTTTGTTCTTTTTCAAATTGTTTTGGCTATTTTAGGTCATTTTCCATATGAATTTTAGAATCAACATAAGTTTACACAAAACCTAAAATTTTTATTGTTTTTTTTTCATACATTATAATATTGGTTTCAGGTGTACAGTATAGTGGTTCAACAATTCTGTACATCACCCAGTCCTCATCACCACAAGTGTTTCCTTAATCCCCATCCCCTTCAATCCCTTCCTCCGCTTTCGGTAACCAGTTCTTCCCCCCCCCCCCAAGTTTGTATTAAATTCCAGTGTAGTTAACATACAGTATAATACTAGTTTCAGGTGTACAATTCAGTGATTCAGCACTTCCATACCTCACCCATTGCTTATCACAACAAGTATACTCCTTAATCCCCATCCCCCCCTCCAACTCCCCTCTGGTTACCATCAGTTTGTTCTCTATAGTTAAGAGTCTATTTTTTGGTTTACATCTCTCTCCCATGCTCATTTGTTTTACTTCTCAAGCTTCACATATGAGGGAAATCGTATGGCATATGTCTTTCTCCTGCAGACTTTACATAATACTCTCTTTGCACTTTACATAATACTCTCAGGCTCCATCTGTGTCATCACAAATAGCAAGCTTTCGTTCTTTTTTATGGCTGAGTAATAGTCCATTGTATATATGTACCACCTCTTTATCTTTCATCCGTCCATGGACACTTGGGCTGTTTCCATAATTTGGCTATTGTTGATAATGCTGTTATAAACATCAGGGTGCATGTATCCTTTTGAGTTTGTATTTTTGTATTCTTTGGGTAAATACTTAGTACTACAGTACTTAGTGCTGGATCATAGGGAAGTTCTATTTTTAACTTTTGAAGAACCGCCATACTGTTTTCTGGAGTGGCTGTTTCAGTTTGCATTCCCACCAATAGTGCAAGAGGGTTCCCCTTTCTCCACATTCTTAACAACGCCTGTTGTTTGTGTATTATTGATTTTAGTCATTTTGACAGGTGCGAGATGATATTGCATTGTAGTTTTGTATGTCTTCTTTGGAAAATGTCTATTTATGTCTTCTGCTCATTTTTTTTTTTAAATTTTTTTAAGATTATTTATTTATTTAGTAGAGAGAGAGAGCGAGCACAGGCAGAGAGGCAGGCAGAGGGAGAAGCAGGCTCCCTCCCGAGCAAGGAGCCCGATGTGGGACTCGATCCCAGGACGCTGGGATCATGACCTGAGCCGAAGGCAGCCGCTTAACCAACTGAGCCACCCAGGCGTCCCTTCTGCTCATTTTTTAAAAAAAGATTTGACAGACAGTGAGAGAGGGAACACAAGCAGAGGGAGAGGGAAAGGGAGAAGCAGGCTTCCTACTAAGCAAGGATCCTGATGCGGGGCTCGATCCCAGGACCTGAGCTGAAAGTAGATGCTTAAAGACTGAGCTACCCAAACGCCCCTGCCCATTTAGATTATCTGTTTTTTGGATGCTGAGTTGTCTAAGTTCTTTATATATTTTGGATACTAATCCTTTATCAGAGATGTCATTTGCAAATATCTTCTATTCCATAGGTTGCCTTTTAGTTTTGTTGTTTATAGCTTTGCTATGCAGGAGCTTTTTATTTTGAAGTCCAATAGTTTATTTTTGCTTTTGCTTCCCTTGCCTGAGGAGACATGTCTAGAAAGAAGTTGCTATAGCTGATCTCAGAGGTTACTACATGTGTTCTTATCTATCTAGATTTCTAGCTGCTGCTTCTCTGGTGCCTTCTTCCCACAAATTCCAGGCACCTTGGCCTTTTTTTTTTTTTTTTTCTAAGATTTATTTATTCACTTGACAGAGATCACAAGTAGGCAGAGAGAGAGGAAGGGAAGCAGGCTCCCCACTGAGCAGAGAGCCCAAGGCGGGGCTCAGTCCCAGGTCCCTGAGATCATGACCCGAGCTGAAGGCAGAAGCTTTAAACCACTGAGCCACCCAGACGCCCCCACCTTGGCCATCTTGAATTCCAAACTCAGTCTTTTCAACCCAGTAAGATCTCCAGGCTCAGTTTTGATTCTCCATTCTTGTACCGAAGTCTAGAAACTATTTCAGCAGGAGCGAAGGCCCTTGTAGAGCTCACTTTGTTTGTTTCCTTTCTCTTAGGGATCACTGTCTTGCATGCGTATTGTTCAGTATATGAATCTGCTACTGCTTCATTCATTTTGTCCAACTTTCCAGTTATTTAAAGCAGGAGAGATTGTTTTTCAATCACCGTTGAGTTAACATCATAACTGGAAGCAAAAGTTTTGCTACTCTTTTAAATTCTTTGATCATGTGTCCCTGCTTTCATATATTTATACCTTTTAAAACCTGAGCTCACCAAAACTGTGTAAAACCACTTATTTTATTAGAACTCACCAGCTCTTTTCCTCTCTAGTGGGCATTAATTATAGCCTTTGATCAGAGTTTTACCTTTTGGAATACCTGTCAAATTCTCCTTAAATATAATTCATCACAAATCCATGGAACATATACCACATGCTACTATGTTAGTTGCTAAAAATGTAAAGATGAATAATGTACTAGATTATGCCCATGTTTTCTCTAGATTTTTTGAAATCTATGTTTTTAAGGTCTAGAGCAGTGCTTTTCAAAATGTAATCATATTGGTACCAGTCTGTGAAGTGTTTGCTTAGATTGACAACACATTAGCACATTATTTAGCTCACCTGAACTTTTTTTTTTTTTTTTTTTAACTAAAGCAGAATTTTCTTGAAGAAAGCAGTGTGTTGGCTTAGATGCTTACAAAAGCTTCTCTCATTGTAGGCAGGTAATAAAGAGTTGGACGCCTGGGTAGCTCAGTTGGTTGAGCGGCTGCCTTCGGCTCAGGTCATGATCCCAGCATCCTGGGGTCGAGTCCCACATCAGGCTCCTTGCTCAGCAGGGAACCTGCTTCTCCCTCTGCCTGCCACTCTGCCTGTGCTCGCTCCTGCTCTCTCTCTGACATAAATAAATAAAATCTTAAAAAAAAAAATTAAAAAAAAAAAAGCTTCTCTCATTGTAGGCAGGTAATAGAGTTTACAGACCAGTCACTTTGGTCACTGTGGTCTAGAGTATATGTATTCCCTTCCTTGGCTATTTGGAATTTTTGGCACTAATTCTAAGGAATTTATTTTATGTCTGATAACTGGCTTTTGGAACTTCTTACAAGCATCTTGGTCAGTTTTGCTTTTACACTGGTGTAGACTCAAACTGAAACCATTTTGGCAATAGAAAACACCTCTGGGACACCACTGTGCTTGTGCTTACTGCTGTAAAGGGGAGCTTAAGGACTCATCTCTGGAATTAGAATTATATCCAATTTATTTTTATGACATCCTAGAAAGAAATTTTCCCTTCCCCGTTCATAAGTACATTCCTCCCCACCCCCATTCTGACAAGGATTTATTTTCACTCGGTTCCCCTTTTTCATTTTCTTTCCATTTGTTGACTGGCTTCTGGGTCTTATCCTATCTAATTGTAACAGAGGATGTCACCACCTATAGAAAATGATTGTCACACACATTAGGAAACATCTAGAATGGGAAAGAGAAGGCAATGAGTATGAGAACCCTTTGAAAAAACTTGTGTTTTCTTTCTTTTTCAGTGGAGAGCTCTCCAGAGAGCCTAAAGAATGATTTCTCTAGTAGCCGTGCTATTACAGTATTCAAAGACAAGAGTCATGGAGCCATGGACCAGCTCTCTTTGATCTTGTCTCCTGAGCACCAGATTTCCCAGAAGCTCTACATTCCTCGGAGCACAGCCACTGCTGCCTTGGGAGCTGCGGCACGGTTGGCCACCTCCAAGAGCCTCTTACACTGGTACCCCAGTGTGAAAAGAATGGAAGCATGAGGGAGTGAGTAGGGGAGAAAATAATAAGCCAGGTGCGTTTGGGCTTGGTGGTTTCCCACGGCCAAAACATGGAGGAGGTATTGAGGCAAAACACTATTTTGATGGTTGATGCCTTTGTCTTTCTTTGTGACCGCATGTTAGCTTTGTTTTGCTAACAGTCCACTATGTTGTGTAAGTATTGATATTTAATGTTAGTTTTCATTTTTATTGATGATGTTTCTTATTCCACATAGTTTTGTTCACCTTAACATAGTGGTTTAAAGGAATTTTTATTTTTTGTTGCTTTTGTGTATGTGTGTTTCTATAAAAGGTTTTCTTGTACATATCATGACTGATAAATGAAAGCTGAAAAACTAATGTTTTGTGATCCGTATTTAGTAAGACAAAAATTATCTCAGATTCTTATGTCCAGGAAAAGAATGTCTGAATTGTAAGGCTGCTTTTTCTTTCTCATTTGAAATTTTCTATATCATAGAGATAATGCAGGGCTCCAATTCTACCATTATTATTTCTTTGAAACGCTAGGATCAGTGAGAAAATACACATCCTGAAGCTGTGGTCATGTAAACACTTCCACATTTAAAAGATTTAAGCACTTCTTCAGTACAGGCAGTTTCCTAAAGACTTCTAGCAAAATTCCAGAGACTGGTTGTTGAAACTTGGCTGTGCCATCTCTGTCGGCCTCACAGTTCCAGGAGCTTCAGCACTGAAGCATGTGTGGGACATGGTGTTCTCTGAAGTCAAACTGTATGGAACACCATAGAGCTCAGAGTATGAACCATCAAGTATAAATAGGAGACCAAAAGGCAAAAGGCAGAATTAACGAATATGAGTGGTACTAATTTAAATTCTTTGTGGTAAAATACCAGAGCTATCCCCAAATTTTAAAAAATCTAATACAGAAGCATTTCTTGAAGTAAAATCCGAGAAAGAGCTGCGAATTACTGGTGTGCTGAATGTAAATTGATTCTCACCTTCTGGGCCCCTCCTCTACCACCTCCTGTTTCAGCATTACATGGCAGAGCTGGCCCTACTTCCTTCCTCTCTTTCTACAATAAGGAATTTCTCCTCTTCTCAACTACTTAATCACTCAACTACTTAAAATGTCCACTGAGGAAGGGAATGAGATGAAGGTAAATATGAAGTACATTTAAATTTAGACTATTACTGGCTAAAACTTCTTTCTTAGAATTGAGCAATCATGAAACAGAGTTAAACCCTAAGTCTCTAAATACTGATGGTTTTGGTTTAAAAACTTTAGAGAAAACATGTTTAATGGCAATAAAATTTAAAAATCCAGGTTCACCTTAAATTCCAGTATATCTGTAAGAACGATATTCTAATTGAGCAAAAAAAAAGTAATCTGGAATTATCATTGATAGTTGATCAACAGAAAGAACAGGTTTCCATTGGGTTTTTGTGAGTTTATATCAGACATCTTGATTGGAGAAAACAGTTGGAAAGTTACACGGAGGGTTATATGGAGTTATGTGGAGAGTTAAATATCATATGACAGTTAAATATCATTTATGATACTCAACTATGATATGAACTGGAAAAGTTCTGTTTTTCATGTAGGTTTAGGTCATTATCCACAATTTGTTTCTAAAGAAGAAAATCCATTTGGAATTATGCTAATTAGAATCCTTCCTTTAAAGAAGAAACCAGATTTGAGTAATATACTTCACTTCTCCAGATAGGCAGTCATTGGGTTTGGGACAAAGTGAATCTGGTAGTATTTACATATTTAGTAGGTCATCGTGTAACTCTCTATGTAATAGCATGAGCTACCAGGACGAACTCTGCCAATGCTGGGTAACCTGACAGCAAGTAATTTTACACATTGCCAGTTAGATGGGGTTATGGAATCAGTGTGCTAATAAGGCTCTTTGTAATCCCATCCATTTGCAGATGGCCAGATAGAGAATCATTTTAGACAGAGGCATCTCTCAGACTAAGGAGTGTCAATACACTTTGAAAGAAGTTTATTTAGAAATTAATAGTTAACATCCTGAGTGAGCAGAGTGTAGAATGAACCTTTGAGAGGCTTGGACATATTTTGACTACTTTGATTTTTGACTAAGATTGCCAATCTGCCAAATTGTTTACCTGCCTTCTCCCATAAGTGGGTTTTGCTTGGCAGTTAACTATAATAGCCCAAAGCATCATAAAAAAAAAAAGTACTAGATCATTTGATTCTGAGTAAATAGATTCATGTATATGGGCAGGAATAGCAATAAGAAATATTAAAAAGATAGGTAGATGTTCTGTGGTTTAGGTTAAGTTAATTATATCTTATTGTCTAAAGATGGGTTGACATATATTACACTTTGAACAGTCCTCCTCCCCATACTTTCGTTAAGGATCCATTAGAAGTAATGGAGTTCCCTAAGAAGTGTTGACTGGCAAGTGGGAGCTTCGAGTGCTTGAGAGGGATGGAGATGAGAACATAAAAGAAAATCCTAGTTATAAACTCTTTAGGGATGGAAGAAGGAGTAGCTTTACTAATAGCCACTGGGGCTTTAAATCTAGTAGCTCAGCCAATACTCATCTCCCATCTAAAAACACACCATGGGGTATCAAAAGAGGGGCCCTTCCAGCTGCAGTCAGCTATGCCTGTACCCACCACCTGACTCTCACACATCTGAGGTGCCAGTTGCCCATTTCAAGGCATGGGGATAATTAGAAGCTTCTGCCTATAGTCAGGCTCCTTCCAACCTGAAGACTTAGAATTGCAGTGTTAATCTAAAGGGGACCTTAGATGAAGAAATTTGAAGACTAGAAAGACTGACCCACCTATGGACATGCCTTAAATTCCCTTCTCTGCTGACTCCTAGCTCAGCACCCTTTCCACAGGAAAATATTGCATTTCTGTCTTGAGTAGTTTAAATGATTTGGTGCCAGAAGACATAGTTTGGCAGATAAGTCCCAAAGAATGGTGGTTCTGATAGCTGGGCAAACCCCTGGTGTTGGAGGGGAGAGCGATTGATTTACAGGATCTTATCTTCTTAAATGTGGCTAGCTTAAATAATAGTGGGCCAATTCTGTGGTTAAAGAATCTGAAATGATGTACGGGGGCATGGTAAGGGATGAGAAACCAACATCTTATAGAGCAGTCTTTCTGAAGCTTCCTACTGACATTTATACAGGTGTAGCAAAGCTTTTCTAACTAGTTTTTGATCTCTTTTCAGCATTAAATTCATCTTATTTATATGTACAGTGTTGTGGACAGCATTATGCATAATTTTGCGGGAGCCATCACTAAGACATTTAAAAATTTTCATTTCCTGGCGCCCGTTCTGATCTTGACATTTTCCAAGATGCCAGCAAAGGTGCATAACAACTCAATCTGCCTATATTCTTCAAACATAGCCCTGTTCCTAACAATTAGGTGTTGTCTCTTTTAGTCAGTCACCAGTCAACCTAGGAAGTTCTTGGTGTCATTAGCCCATTGGACCCAGAATGCTTTAAATTCTGCTATTTTTAACCAGATAGACAAATTATTTTAACTTCTCAGTCAAGGTCTTCTCTAACATTTAGAATCATAATTGACTTGTGTGCCACTTTTCACATGAAACTGAGTGTTGGACCCACTTCAGACCTGAGTGGAGAATTTATTCAGAGCTAAAATTTCTTGGTTATAAGCATAGTTTTCAGGAAATGCTTTTAGCTTTCTGTTCAGTATAAACTTTGTTTTATATTTTGGTTAAAATTTAAAAAGTTTTTTAATTTATAGAAAAATGTTTATAAGAAACAATGTTTGCTTGATTGTTACATCTTTGTGCAATTTAGATAAATAATTTGATGAGGAAACCAAGCTTAGGACTCTTTCTCTGCTCTCTAAACTTTTGTTATGGGACTAATGGGAAGTTATCGGGATCAAAGAATTATGATGGGCCTTATGTTTTAGAGTTTGTAACAGCATTTTGTTTGATTTATATATTTGTGAAGTTGGAATTTGTTTTGTCAAAAAATGTCAAGGTGTTTTTTTGTAACTAGTTTTTGTTGTGATGATTCTGCCAGGAGGAACATTTCGCTTAAATATGTGACCCAAAGAACTTAGTTGACTAAAATCAAAATTTGCTTATACAGTTGTGCAGACAGAGATTTGACACTCTTGGCTAAAATATTTGTCTTCATTTTTGGCATGATCTTTTTATTCCTGGCCTTTGTAAACCTTTGCTCTGTTGTAGGTAAATACTTTATTCCATGAAGTTGGAGTTCACATCAGAGCCATGTCTTAAGTAGCTGACCACCACATTTTAGACTTGTTTTATTTCTCCTGCTAATAGCAACTTGTCAGACCCTTCTCAGCCATGTTCCAGTGTCTTAAATTCTCTTGTGAGACTTTCCCCACACAGACTAGCAAGCCTGCTCTCCACTTGCCGCTGTATTGCAGTGTTTTCTCAGCTTCTCACTTGTTTGCCCGAGTCCCCATTCAGAGCCTTCATTTGCTACAGTAGCTCTTCTGCCGGGAGCAGAACCTATTTCTAGGCGATTCTTAAACTCCATTCAGGTGGTTTGGTCAAATTTACCCTTACTCTGTCATTCCACGAGACAGTAAGTAGGAACCAAAGTCAGCTCAGTTCATTTCTTACTGCAACAAATGACTCCCTGACAAAAGTATTCTGTTACTGCAATTGTCACACACGTGAAAAATCTCTTCTGATACCATATATAGGAAAATACCTGTCAGCTAAGTGAGACTGTGTGTGTACCAGGATACCGACTATGAAGCAAAGAGTGTCCCCACAGGATGTTCCCTATTTCTTGCCCATGATATGTGTCTTCCCTTTTGCTTGGAAGGATGAAACTTAAACATACATGATATGGGCCAGAGTCAAAAGTTTACCCCTTCTCTTCTGAATTTTAAAAATAAGAACATTTCTGTACTGATCTGGAGTAAGAAAGTTAAATTGGGAGTAGGGGCGTGGAACATTTGGCTATAATTAAGTGATAGCATACTTTCCACACCTCATGTTTTAGGCAGTAGAGCATCTGTTTAGAATCAGCTAGAATGTGATCTTCCAACACCTTTTCTACAATTGATATTGATTTATTTCTGCTAAACTTTCTAGATTCAGAAACATAACTCCACCAACACTTTTTGGTCTTTATGTCATTTTTGCTTGGAATTGACTTTATCCAGATTCATGAGGCTCAGCAAAGTTTTCGCAAAACTTTAAGAGAAAAATGGCAAGTTTTTCAACAAAAACCAAATGAGGTGTAGCAAACATCAGTGTAGTTAAGTATCCGTAAACCTGCCTTCTGTATTGGTTTTGCTTAGGATCTTTTCAGATTTACAGAGTCATTCAACATCAGAGAGTCAATTTGAATCAAATCTAGAGTTCTGTGGAATTTTTGTCCTTTGGCTAAGTTGAAAGAAATCAGCTCACTGATACTACCTTGTCCTTATACTGGGTCATAAGCATGGAATACTTTTGAGACTTAGCTTTATTAAAGACCATTTGTTTGAACAACTTGGTAGAATCGTCTGTCTGACATGAATATGATGTCTGAGAATTTCCACGTTCTATATGCAATGGACCGGTAATCCCTGATCTTTTATGGGGTCATTAACATTATTTTAAATATCAAATAGTGAGGGCAGTTCTCCCGAGAAAGTGCACATTCATACAAAATTGTTTCCTAATTTCTAGGAGTCCATGCCCCCTGGAACCTACCCTACACTTTCTTGAACAGGAGGAGTTTGGAAAGATCACCCTCCTTCATGTCCACTGTCCCCCGCACCATCCACTAGTTGCCTCAGATGAAAATCTAGGAGCAGAATCATCCTTGACTGCTCCCAGCCCTTCATCTCCGCATTCGATCCATTATCAAATCCTGCCAAATTCTACCTCGTAAGTACCTCAGTAACCCACCTGTTTTTCTGTAAATCTACTGCCATCACCTTAAGTCAAGCCACCTTTATGTCTTTTCTGGCATGGGTTAGATGTTCAGTAAGTTTTATTGAGTGAATAAATGAGTCAACAAGATAGAATAGGATATAAGCAAGGTTCACTGAAATCTTGATCTTTTTTTCTACAGTGTTGTGTTCTGAGTGTCTATAAAACAGAAGGCTCTACTGGGAAGAGTCTAACCAAACACGAAGAAACATCTACTTAAACTGCATAAGGTTGAATAGAGAGCATGTTCTCCACCTAAGAGAACTAAGTAGAAAGACGAAATATTTTGTCTAGGTTAGTTTTCTGCACAAACCATACTTGGTTATTTTTTCTGGTTTGGTTTGTGAAAGAAAATGGGCCCCCAAACCCAAAAAACAGTTTGATATTTGCAGCTGAGTTCTCAGCAGTCAGCCTCTGTGGCCTCCTTTGAGAAAAGTTTGATTTATCCAATTGTCTCTTTTTAGTTTATTGTTCTTTATTCATGGAGGCATACCTCTGACATCCCAGTTCTTTTTCCAGAAAACCTTCCAGCACCACAGACCCAGGTTCAGTGATGAAACAAATGCATTTATTTAAAAGTGCTCTTTAGCATTAATATATTAGTTTGGATGTAAACTGCTTTTCGTGGACTTTCTGGTGGCCATTCTTGAGTTTGGGGCTAAAATGAATTGTAGTAAGGAGGGCGGGGCAGGCCTGTGGCAATGCCATACTCTGCCAAATGATGGCTGCAGGGGCAAAAGTGAAATGAGGGGCACCTGGGTGGCTCAGTTGGTCAAGCGTCTGCCTGCAGCTCAGGTCATGATCCCGTGGTCCTGGGATTAAGTCCCATGTCTATCTGGCTCCTTGATCAGTGGGGAGCCTGCTTTTCCCTCTCCTTCAGCCCCTCCCCCTGCTTGTACTCTCTCTGATAAATGAAAGAAATCTTAAAAAAAAAAAAAAAA
>ML104259.1:18814-81244 GCA_003697995.1 Taxidea taxus jeffersonii | reverse complement strand
TCATAATATGTTCTTATGATTGTTTGTATTTCTTTGGTGTTGGTTGTGATCTCTCCTCTTTCATTCATGATTTTATTTATTTGGGTCCTTTCTCTTTTCTTTTGGATAAGTCTGGCCAGGGGTTTATCAATCTTATTAATTCTTTCAAAGAACCAGCTCCTAGTTTCATTGATTTGTTCTATTGTTTTTTTGGTTTCTATTTCATTGATTTCTGCTTTGATCTTTATTATTTCTCTTCTCCTGCTGGGTTTAGGCTTTCTTTGTTGTTCTTTCTCGAGCTCCTGTAGGTGTAGGGTTAGGTTCTGTATTTGAGACCTTTCCTGTTTCTTGAGATAGGCTTGTATCGCTATATATTTTCCTCTCAGGACTGCCTTTGCTGTGTCCCACAGATTTTGGCCCGTTGTGTTTTCATTATCATTTGTTTCTATGGTTTTTTTCAATTCTTCTTTAATTTCCTGGTTGACCCATTCATTCTTTAGAAGGATGCTGTTGAGTCTCCATGTATTTGTGCTCTTTCCACATTTCCTCTTGTGATTGAGTTCTAGCTTCAGAGCATTGTGGTCTGAAAATATGCAGGGAATGATCCCAATCTTTTGATACCGGTTGAGACCTGATTTATGACCCAGGATGTGATCTGTTCTGGAGTATGTTCCATGTGCACTAGAGAAGAATGTATATTCTGTTGCTTTGGGATGGAATGTTCTGAATATATCTGTGATGTCCATCTGCTCCAGTGTGTCATTTAAGACCTTTATTTCCTTGTTGATCTTTTGCTTGGATGATCTGTCCATTTCAGTGAGGGGTGTGTTAAAGTCTCCAACTATGATTGTATTCTTGTCAATGTGTTTCTTTGATTTTGTTATTAATTGGTTTATATAGTTGGCTGCTCCCATGTTAGGGGCATAGATATTTAAAATTGTTAGATCTTCTTGTTGGACAGACCCTTTGAGTATGATATAGTGTCCTTCCTCATCTCTTCTTATAGTCTTTGGCTTAAAATCTAATTGATCTGATATAAGGATTGCCACCCCAGCTTTCTTCTGATGTCCATTAGCATGGTAAATTGTTTTCCACCCCCTCACTTTCAATCTGGAGGTGTCTTCAGGTCTAAAATGAGTTTCTTGTAGGCAGCATATGGATGGGTTTTGTTTTTTTACCCATTCTGAAACCTGTGTCTTTTGATTGGGGCATTTAGCCCATTTACGTTCAGGGTAACTATTGAGAGATATGAATTTAGTGCCATTGTATTGCCTGTAAGGTGATTGTTACTTTATATTGTCTCTGTTCCTTTCTGATAATACTATAGGGTCTCTCTTTGTTTAGAGGACCCCTTTCAATATTTCCTGTAGAGCTGGTTTGGTGTTTACAAATTCTTTCAGTTTTTGTTTTTCCTGGAAGCTTTTTCTCTCTCCTTCTATTTTCAATGATAACCTAGCTGGATAAAGTATTCCTGGCTGCATGTTTATCTCGTTTAGTGCTCTGAATATATCATGCCAGTTCTTTCTGGCCTGCCAGGTCTCTGTGGGTAAGTCTGCTGCCAATCTAATATTTTTACCATTGTATGTTACAGACTTCTTGTCCCGTGCTGCTTTCAGGATTTTCTCTTTGTCGCTAAGACTTGCAAATTTTACTACTAGATGGCGGGGTGTGGACCGATTCCTATTGATTTTGAGGGGTGTTCTCTGCACCTCCTGGATTTTGATGCTTGTTCCCCTTGCTATATTAGGGAAATTCTCTACAATAATCCTCTCCAGTATACCTTCTGCTCCTATTTCTCTTTCTTCTTCTTCTGGAATCCCAATTATTCTAATGTTGTTTTGTCTTATGGTATCACTTATCTCTCGAATTCTCCCCTCGTGGTCTAGTAGTTGTTTGTCTCTCTTTTGCTCAGCTTCTTTATTCTCTGTCATTTGGTCTTCTATATCACTAATTCTTTCTTCTGCCTCATTTATCCTAGCAGTAAGAGTCTCCATTTTTGATTGCACCTCATTAATAGCTTTTTAAATTTCAACTTGATTAGATTTTAGTTCTTTTATTTCTCCAGAAAGGGCTTTTATCTCTCCAGAGAGGGTTTCTCTAATATCTTCCATGCCTTTTTCGAGCCCGGCTAGAACCTTGAGAATCGTCGTCCTGAATTCCAGATCTGACATATTACCAATGTCTGTATTGATTAGGTCCCTAGCCTTTGGTCCTGCCTCCTTTTCTTTTTTTTGTGGTGAGTTTTTCCGCCTTGTCATTTTGTCCAAATAAGAATCCGCTGTTCTCCTTGTTAAGTGAACTTGGTCTTGGCTGGATTTCTTGTTGATCTTCTGGGGGAGGGGCCTGTTGTAGTGATTCTCAAGTGTCTTTGCCCCAGGCGGAATTGCACTGCCCTTACCAGGGGCCGGGCTAAGTAATCCTCTCAGCTTTGCTTTCAGGAGCTTTTGTTCCCTGAACGTGCTTTCTGTAGAGTTCCGGAGGACTGGAATGACAACGGCGGCCTCCCAATCTCCGCTTCAGAGGAGCCGAGAGCTAGGGGCCCCAGTCTTCAGTGCGCCTTCAGAGAAAAGCGTTTAATCACTCCCGTTTCCCCAGCCTCCGTTCGCGCTCGGAGACCGCGCTCGGAGAAAATCCTGTGTAATCAGTCCCGTCTCACTGGCTTCTGGGAGCGCTCCGAGCTCACCCAGCCTGTGGCCAAGCGTCTCTGTCTCTGGCAGAGTCCCACCTGGAGTCTCCGGACCCCGTAGATCCCTGAGCTCTCCCAGGTCAGAGTCTCCCCGGATCTTGTGGGGACCCCTCGCACAGAGCACCGGCCCGTGTCACAGAGCACCGGCCCATGTCACAGACCACGGCTCTAGGAAACCTCGGCTCTGTCTCTGCAGCTGGTTTCCCTGCTCTAATATCTGTGAGCTCTGCGACACTCAGATACCCCCGGTCCTTCTGTGACCCTGTGGGACCTGAGTCCACGCTGTCCCCGTGAGGTCTTCACCCCAGTTTAGCCTCTGGAGCGGTGTCCCTCCGTGGAGTAGACTTTTAATAGTCCTGATTTTGTGCTCCGCCGCTTGCCGGGAGCCGGCCCCTCCCCCTGGGGTCTATCTTCCCGTCGCATTGGATTCACTTCTCTGCTGGTCCTACCTTTTAGAAAGTGGTCGATTTTCTGTTTCTAGAATTGTTGTTTTTCTTCTCTTCAATCTCCTGTTGGATTTGCACATGTTCAGAATGGTTTGATAGGCTATCTAGCTGATCTCCTGCTGCGTGATGTCGTCTCAGCCTGCTACTTCTCCGCCATCTTGACTCCTCTGCCACTCTGCCTTTTTGTAGAATAGTGTTTTCATGGTGTGTCTTTATTTATTTATTTTTTTGTTTTTACATGGTGTATCTTTGAATAGTCAATTATATTTCAAAGTGCTAAAAAATGAGAAAAATATATATTATATTTCCCCACATATTTATAATTTCTGGCATTCTCCATTCCTTTGCATAGTTCTGAATTGTCATCTGGCATGATTTTCCTATGCCTGAAGAACTTCCTTTAACATTATTTGTAATTCAAGTTTCCTGCCTGAGGCAGGAGAGTAAATCCAGTCCCTACTACTCTTTTGTGCTCACAGGGAAAATCGGGGATTTCAGTCCTATTCTTCAGAGTCCTGTTCTGGCTGGTCTATGGCTGTACCCTTCCCCACAGTGTGAGGATTCACTGGGGCCGAGGAGATGTACTCACTCAGAACCTATGTTCTCTCTCTACCTAGACCATATTCTGGATACTCAGGACCTAGGAATTCTCTACTTAAACATCACAAGCTTGACTTTCAGCCCAGACCTCTACTCTTGGATCATCCTTCTGAGGGACACAAGGGTGAGTACTTGCTGTAGTGTTATGGACAAAACACAAATGTGCATGTTAGCGTATCCAGCTGTGTGCTCAATGGCTCCTTGCCATATAGGAGGGATCCAGGGGTGAGAGAAGAAGGAAGGTGGGGCATGAGTGCCAGCTTCTCTCCAAGGCACCATATTCTGGCATGGAATTCTGAGTCCAAAAATTCTAAATCCTACCTGGCATTCCAGGGTGTTATGATAATACAGTTTTCAAGGTAGAAGGATTAAATGTACTTTATTTAACATTGTATCAGCTTTAACTCCTAACTTTTAAGTGTTAGACATGGAATGTGGGCCTTTGTACTCCTAGGGCGAGAGTACAAACAAAGGCCCACATTCCATGTCTAACACTTAAATGTTAGATGTGGCCTGGGTTTTTCTCCTTACTGCCTTTTAAATGAATAAGTTCCTTGTATTTGCCCTTTATCTTCTTCTTTTTTCATTCTATAGACTTGACGATAATCCCTGTTCCCCAAGTTTCCATTAACACAGCTGTATGACAGTACAGAAATGCATTAAGACTAGGTTCTAGAGAACCAGTGGAGAGAAACAAGACAGACAAGACTGAAAATGGCTCACTGGGTTGAGGAGGGGAAGAGAGAATATGCCATTAGGTAATAGTGTATTAAACTAATTATCTGGGGGGCGCCTGGGTGGCTCAGTCAGTTAAGTGTCTGCCTTCAGCTTAGATCATGATTCTGGGGTCCTGGGATCAAGTCCTGCATTGGGCTCCTTGCTCAATGGGAAGCCTGCTTTTCCCTCTGCCTGCTGCTCCCCCTGCTTGTGCTTTCTCTTGCTCTGACAAATAAATAAATAAAATCTTAAAAAAATAAACTTAAAAAAATAAAAATAAAATAAGTTACCTGAGAAGTGCATGAATCAATCAGTAAGGCTGAATAGTATAATGGATGAGTGTACGCGCTAGAACCAGGCTACCTGAATCAAATTCTGCTCCTGCCGCTTACTACCTATGAGGCCTTGTGGAAGCTTCCTAATCCATTTGTGCCTTGGTGTTTTCATCTATACAATGAGTATAATAATATAACCATCTCATAGGATTATTTTAAGAACCAATGATTTAATAACCATAAAACATTTGGAAAAACGCCTGGAAAATAGTAAATTCTCAACGCATTTTAGCTAATATATTAAGGAAGTACATTTTCAGGGTTTGAGCTGTGTTTTCTATATGTCTCTGTTGCATATTTTAGAATTGGATAATCTTCACTTGCCAATATTAGGATAATCTGTGGCTTTAGCTGCACGTACTTCAAAGCTGGCTACATGCTTGCCAATCCTATTACCTCTTCCTGGGCATGTTAAGACGTTATTTTCTAGCTTTCTTTGGTCTTATGTTGGGGCTATGTGACAGAGTTCTGGGAAAAGAAATATACAGAATTTATGTATGTAATTTTTAGGCATGGTCACAAATCCTCTGGTTATACTCCTCTGTCTTCCCCCATCTACTTACTAGATTATTCCAGGATTACCTTGAACCTGTAAAATGGTGAAGCCATAAGATAGAAGCAATTGGATTACTGAATCATAGCTTACAGGGGAATCACTCAAGAGAACCATGCATCTAAGAATATTCACAATGGATTTTAAAAATATTTCTATTACATTAAGCCAATAAGATTTTGGGTTGTTTGATACAGCAGTTAGCCTATTCAAATATAAATGTTCATCTGTTGAAGTAGGGTTCTTTCATAACAAAAATGTGAAATATACGTTATTGGCTTAGCAATTGGCTATGGTCAGTAAAGAAAGTGAAATTGGCAGCTGGAAAAATGGTAATCTTATTATGCGGTGGCAAGACATTTTGTAAAACTTTTCCCTGTGAACACTTGGAAGGTAGAACACGTACCTATTGAAATCGAGCTCTAGGAGAAGAAATGAGAAACATAACTCTAGTGGTGTGTGGTTTTTATTGACTGTGTTTGGCCAAGAAAAGGCTTGAGAAAGAAATGTCTAGTTTGTAAGCATAAATGAAAGAGACTGGGGAGAGTCTGGAAAATTCAGTTCTGCAAAGTTGAAAAGTCAGCTGTTTGTAGAATCTGAACTCTGGGAAATGAAACTTAAAAGAGAAAACAAACTTTAAGCACTTGCGGCTCAGTAAATCTTCCCAGGTGAACCCAGTGGTTCACGAAAAAGATCAGTTTAAGGATAGGGTATTCTCTATTCAAAAGCTGTAGTTGCGGGGTACCTGGGTGGCTCAGTGGGTTAAAGCCGCTGCCTTCGGCTCAGGTCATGATCCCGGTGTCCTGGGATTGAGCCCTGCATTGGGCTCTCTGCTCGGCGGGGAGCCTGCTTCCCTTCCTCTCTCTCTCTGCCTGCTTGTGATCTCTGTCTGTCAAATAAATAAGTAAAATCTTTAAAAAAAATTAAAAAAAAAAGTTGTAGTTGCAAGGTAGCCTGTTATTAGATTGAGAGAGATTAATATGGTGGCAAGAAGCAGAGAGGTAAAACATATTTGAGAATTATGTCTAAGAGAAATCTTCGAAGGGGGTTTCTGGCACATAAAATTGTTAGGAAGCAAATAGATCAGAAGCCCTTAAGCTTTTGAGGAATTTTTATCTCCAAATAAACCACAGACTAAACAAATAAAGCCTTCCAGTTTTGAACATTTCAGACTTCAAACAACCATTGGAACTTCAAATTTCCATAAACTTTAGGCTAACTTCCAAGGCTTTCAAAAGCATGCTCCCTCTCTCCCACTTCACATGTGGCCAAAGCGGAACTCATGAAGAATGGGACCAGAGCCACAGAGAAAGATGGACAGGGACATTCTTAGAGAGCATAAGAAAAACCTTATCAAACAGCTTTCCTACCATCATTTCAGAGTTCCTCACATTTTCTACCCAAAAAGACTTGAGTGTTTTTGTAGATCATTGACTTCTAGGCTTTTCCACATTTTCCTTTTGTAAATGGGGGTGTTTGTTACTGTTACAGTGCCTGTTCCACTGTTCCACCATCGCATATTGGCCCTGTGTGTGTGTATGGTGGTAGACAGAAAACTTATCTTTTAATTCGTAGGTTACCAGAACACAGGAAGTCTTAACTAGCCCTCGTGGAGGGACTGTGCATCATCTGGAGATCCTGAACTCTGAACTAGATGTAATGAGTGGGTGTGATTTGGGTTGTTCTTATTTGTGAGGTTGGTAAGTGTATTTTGCAGATAAGAGGAAGAGTGAGCTGAGAATTTGGTGGCCAGGAAATTCTAT
This sequence comes from Taxidea taxus jeffersonii, assembly GCA_003697995.1. Lineage (NCBI taxonomy): Eukaryota > Metazoa > Chordata > Mammalia > Carnivora > Mustelidae > Taxidea > Taxidea taxus. Next base: position 74,165 of record ML104259.1, on the reverse strand, counting down.
AGCAGAGATTGACTAAATGCTCAGCAGTCGTGTTTCCTCTTCTTGAGTACACAAGAATAATGTATTTCTCCATTTCCTTCAAACTTAGATTAAAATCACATGACAAACATTTGGTCAATGGTATGTTGTGGAAGTGATGCATGTGATTTCAGGACTGACCACAAAACTCTATATGCAAACCTTTCTCGTTTCCCTTATCTGCTGACTAATTCAGGGGTACCTTGAAGCCACAAGATGGAAGCAGCCTGGGTTTCTGAGATGCTGCTTTGAGAAAAGCTGCCAGGAGAACTATCTGACCAGGGATGTGCATCTTAGAATTTATTTAAGCAAGAAAATACTTGATAACATTCTGTGATTTGGGGTGTGTTTGTTCCAGTGGTTAGCATATACTGAATAATACACCACATCATTTATTGTGGAGACTAATAATAGAAAGTATGATAGAGAGTAATCACTTAAAATGGCATCTTTATTATTAGAAATGGAATGAAGGCAGTTTCTCATTCTGATCTCCAGAATAACCTTGAACCCTGCATGGGTTCAAAATATTGAGTCAGATTTTTAGAGGGGTAAATGTTTAGAGGGAAAATACTGGTGGTGTTCTGGGAGCTTATCTTAGTGGTGGGTATCTGAAGGGTGGACATGAAAATAAATCAATAGGTTTACCATCCCTAATTTCCTTGTATTAGAAAATAAATATTTTCTAGAGGAGAAGGGAAAAGTATGATATATCTGTCAAAAATGCTAGGTTCAAGATATCCCATCTTTTCCCAAAGTTCAAAACAGGCCTGAAATCTGAAGTTTGTGCAGGGTGAATAGTTTAGGGTGAAGTGTGTGTGTGTGTGTGTGTGTGTGTGTGTGTGTGTTTCCCCAGAGTGTGCTATTCTCATGGTAGGGATATCTTTGAATACGGGTTGGGATGGTCCATGGAGATGTTGCAAGTCTGGAACTGAGAATGCAGAAGCAACTGTTGAAGAGCCTCATGGGACAAGTGTTTGTTGTAGTACATGCTCTAAAAGTTACTTTCTGTTCATCTCTATACAGTATTGCTTAAGGGTCCAGATAATAACTTGGGGAGTTTGGACACCACAGAAAATCTTTACATCAGACATATTATTACTTACTGTTTTAGGACAAAAAAGGTCTTAAGCTATGAACAGATACTGAAGATAACATTGAAGGAGGCTTGTTTAAATAATCAGTGCCTTGGGGCTCCTAGGTAGCTCAGTTGGTGAAGCATCTGCCTTTGACTCAGGTCATGATCTCAGGTCCTGGGATCCAGTCCCACACCAGGCTCCCTGCTCCGTGGGGAGCCTGCTTCTCCCTCTCCCTCTACCTGTAGTTCCCCCCGCTTGTTCACACTCTCTTTCTTTCTGTCAAATAAATGAAATCTTAAAAAAAAAAAAAAAAAAGAATCAGTGCCTTGAGAATACACGAACCATGTCAATCTGTTCTAAGAAATCAGGTGAATTTTATTTTATTTTATTTTTTTAAGATTTTATTTATTTATTTGAGGGAGACAGAGTGAGCGAGAGAAAGAGAGCACATGAGCAGAGGGAGGAGCAGAGGGAGAGGGAGAAGCAGACTCCCTGCTGAGCAGGGAGACCAATGTGGAGCTGGATCCCAGGACTCCAGGAGCCAAAAGTAGATGCTTAATTGAGTGAGCCCCCTAGGCCCCCAAGAAATCAGGTGAATCTTATATGACATTATTTTGGAAAGTCTAATCAAATAACATGAATTAATTCCCTGATGTCACTGATTTTATCTTGAACTCATTGTAATTAGACTTTTACTCCCATCTTCCCACTGAAATGACTTTCATAATGACCCCAGTGACTCTATGTTGTTAATCCAAAGGTTACTTTTCAGTCATTTTATTTGGTTTTTCAGTTGTATTTGACATACTATTTATCATCTTTTCCTTGGAATAACTTCTCCATTTGGAAACCAGGACAACTCACTTACCTGGGTTTCCTTTAATTCCTCTTGTTTTAAGTCTTATTTTCCTTTGCTGGTTTCTCCTCATCTCTCTGACACCTACATAAATGTTAGCATTCCCCAGACTTACTCTTTAGATCTTTTTTTTCTTTTCTATCAACACTCATACATTTGGTGACCTCACCTACTATCTTGGCTTTAAATGCCATCCATATGCTCAAGATTTCCAAATCTATATCTTCAGACTGTACCCTTCTGTGAACTCCAGACTCATATAACAAAACGCCTTTTGGATATCCACTCTTAATTCTTTTAACAGCCATTTCAAAATTTATTCCTGATAGTCCCCTGCCAACCTTTCTTCTCAAGTGCTCTTTCCATATCCATAAACTACAACTCATCCCTACCTGTAGCTCAGTATAACCCTTAATTCACCTCTCATACCTTACTTCATATGAAAGAGCAAATCCTTTGTTTTTGCCTGTAATATATATCCAGACTACAAGTACTTTTCACTGTCTTGTTCTCCTGCTTAGGATGAACTAGCATATAGCCAAACAATCCTTCTTCACAGAACAACAGAAAACCTGGATAAAGCACAGAAGAAAATAAATTTGAAGGCATAAAAGAGCTATTAATGCATCCAGGACTTGAGTGGCTAAGATCTCAGACAGAAGAGAATACACTGAGGCAAGAACAAAATTTTGTATCATTTTCCGTGTTATTTGTTAATTCATAAACTGCATGGCAAAAAAAGCAATGAAGCTCAGAAAGTTGTAGCCATAGGTAAGGAAGCTGATTAGAATTTTCCTCAGTTTCATAGGTGAGACAGACATATATTGGAGTTTCAATTATTACAAAGATTTGATGACCCAAGACTCCAAAATGAAGAGAAACACAGGACAGTAAATCTCATATACCACATTGCTTTTTCACACAAAAGCATTTGTCTTTTCTTAAGACATAAGGGCTAAAGGGCCATGAAGCCAAGCAGTTATTTTTTATACTCTTATAGTGCTAGGGAGACAATATTTAGAATTCGGAGTGCTTGTAAACATATCAAGCTTTTAGTTAAAATTCCTGCATGTCTACATCTCAGTTGTGAGGGAAAACCAAAATTAGATAAGACTTTACAAGGACTGAAATCCCGTCTTGAGTATGTTCAGTTCCTGATAAGATCAAGATGAACTGCTCCTATTCTGACTTTTTGCCCAAAGTTAACATAAATCCTCTCTGGAAGAAGATAACATCCTTCATAGTCTTCATAGTTTTTCATGACAGAAGGCCATTTAATAAAATGTGACCAGTGATGTACATTCACTAAGAAACCACTTAACAAACTGAGAGATGACTAAAATCAAAGAATATAATATAAATAGACTAAAATTATTAGAGTGATCAGGTATGAATTTTCAAGACTATAGATGGCAAAATGGAGAATTTTAGCAGAGAACAGGAATCAATAACAAATACTAAACAGATATTATAAACTTGAAATATTGTAACAGAAGCTAGACTTAATAGGTGAGTTTAATATCAGATAGGGCTGAAGAATAAGTTAATAAACTGGAGGAAAGATCAGAAGGAAAATATACAGGCTAAAACATCGAGAAAAAAAGTTGAAAATTACAAAAAATGCTTAAGTAATACGTGGGATAGTAAAATAGTTTGATAAAAGTATAATTGGAGTCACATGTGGGGAGGAGAAAAAGAATGGGACAGAAGCAATATTTGAAGAAATAATGACTGAGAATTTCCCCACACCAATGGAAGAAGTCAAGCCATGGATTCAAGAAGTGCTTTGAATCACCATAGGATAAATACTAAGAAAACCACACAGAGGAACATCATAATAAGGCTGCTGAAATAACCACAAAGAGGAAACCTTAAAAGTAGCTACAGAAAGAAAGGATATTTTAAAAGAATCCATAGTTGTCTGTCAGCTGATATATCAAAAGAAATGATACATATGAGTTAAAAAAAAAAAAAAGGGAATTCTCTCTCTAAAATGCTGAAAAAAAAAATTACAGTCTATCACACCACAAGCACCCAAGCAAAAGATATCTGTCCTAAAGACAAACAGTGTGGAGATAGTACAATATGAGATTTTGGTAAACATCAGATTTATTCTGACTATCCTGCCAGGTAACATCAGAGAGTTGCAATCTCTTATAAATTATGAACTACTTACAAGCCCAGCTGATTATTGTATTCTTTTTTTTAATAATTTATTTATTTGAGACAGACAGAGAGAAAGAGAGAGAAAGAGAGAGAGCGCACAAGCATGGAGAAGAGCTGGCAGAGGCAGAGGGAGAGGGAGAGGGAGAGGCAGAGCAGGGAGCCTGATGTGGGACTTGATCCCAGGATCCTAGGACCATCATGTGAGTTGAAGGCAGACGCTCAACCGACTGAGCCACCCAGGTGCCCCTAATTATTGCATTCTTGCCTCATCCCAGTCTACCTCCCCTCCACCTTCAGGAAGTGATTACAAAGGCTTCTTTACCAGAGGGCTGGCTAGGAGGGAAATGAATGATGTGCAACTTTCTCAGCAAAATAATGATAGGAATGAGTGAGGCAGGTGAGGGGAACCTAGGAGTTGTAAGCCTTGCCAATAGCTAGCTATCAGAATCTGATCATCCTGAATTTGAGCCCTAAATTGGTGGATCTAGACTGGCCACTTAAGCTAACTCTTCTGATGGAGGCTGGAGGTAACAAAGTTAGAGAGGAGCCAGATCTGATGGAATTATGATACATCTGGACAATGAGTAATGAATTTACCCCAGTTGCTTGGGAGTGCCAGCTGGCACTGAGCAGAGTGTGGCAACCTAGGGAGGATTGTGAAGAACAGATGGGATGTTTGAGAAGAAATCATTTTATTTTAATGTACAGAGCTTGACTCTTGATTGTATTGTGTTTATTGCTAGGATCGAATATTTTTTTACTAGAGTAACAATTCATTAGGGAGAATGGCCCAAAGGATATTGGGGGGTGGGGGTGGGTAAAGGGACAACACAATGGTATGCTGGAATCAGTTTCTACTTACTGATGAGAACCAATTGTGCATATCACTTCTCCATCTCATATTCAGTGATGTGTTTCCTAGCTTGACATCTTCCATGGTGGGGGATTTACAACCCAAAAACTTGACAAGTGCTACAAATGAAGGCTTACCCAGCCCCACCCCGAGATCTGGTTGATACATTTGCCAGTATACCATTGGAGCTGTGTCAAATGGCGAGATTTCATAGCATGAATTATTGGGACAATCTGGATAGAGGATGACATTACATATTTTAAATACTGATCTCTTCCATTATATAACTCAAGCTCAGAATTTTCTCTAAGATCCAGTTCCATTTTCTTCTCATACCTTCTGGATCTTACCCCCAGTTTTGCAATATCCCTTCAGATTTAACTTGTCTAAAATTATTATCTTCTCTTCCAAACTGGTTTTTCTTCTGGCATTCTTTACTGTTTTTCTTGACAACAACTTAACCCAGGGACCCAAATCAAGAAACTTAGATGCCTCTCTAATCATTATTCTCCAGTGATCACTGGGTTTTGACAAGTCAACCAAATTAGCATATGATATATTTATTTCCTCATTTCCTCTATTAATTCTATAGTCTTAGATCAGACTCTCATGCTCTTTTGCCTTACTCAGTGTCTTCAAACACATAATCATTAGAATCACATGAATAATAACTAAAATACAGATTTCCTGACATCTTTTCTGGAGATTTGGGTTTGATTATGAGAAGAAGACTAGAATCTATATTTTTACGAGGTGATCATGATTTTATATAACTCTAATTCTTCACTAAGTTTGGAAAATACTCAGGTACAGGGTGAAAATTAGTATTTCTGATCTTGGAATAGAAGCCCAACCATAACCGGCTTCTGCCTGTTTCTCTACCTTTATATCCTACCACTTTCCAATACAACTTTTACTGCCTATATTTTTTCTTCAAATATTTAATGTGCTCCAACTATGTGTCAGGCTCTGTCTTAGGTACCAGGAATTATAGTGTGAAAACAAATAAGTTGTTTGTTCTCACAGAGTTTTATATAGAAATAAGTCAGATTTCACTGTTTTGGGGTCACTGAGCATACATTATTCCTAAACATGTGTTTACACTTTCGTTCTTTACCTTGCTTTGGTCTGGGTGCCTTTTCTTTCAGGTTCCTTCTCTGAATACCTTTTTATTTGTGCCACCATTGCTCCTAGTTCATTCCTCCATTATATAAGGTTAATTTCCCTGTCTATCTCTCGTACTAAACTGCTGGCTCCTTACAGGTAGTCTTTCAAACTGTAGAGTCTAGACCAATAATTGATATAAAATAGTTCCCAAACATTTACTGAATGAATATACTCGACTAGTAGGTAGCACAGTAGAGATTTGAATTTAGGAATATCTGACTCCAAAGTCATGTGCTTTTAACTATACTACACTCTGTCAATAAAGTATGGTTCACCTCATCAGAAGAGCCATTCTTTAATCATGTAAAGAGAATCAAATGATGCTTGAAGACAGAACTACCACCTCTCCAAAGGGAAATGTGCCAGATAACCACTTTAATTGATCAATATCCAGTTCAGATTAGAAAATTCATGCCAAAGAGTATTCTTCTAGATTTATTAAAGTAACAAAATAAAAAAACAAATATCTCCCCTTGTCTTGGCTTAATATAGGTATTACTTAACCATGCATACACATTTACCCTTGCTAGGGAAGGTGACAGGCTAAGACCAGGTGATGGTATTTCCTAATACCAATCTAACCAATTAGTCTTAAACTCATTTCTGGTATAGGCCAAGCACAGTACTTGGCACACACAATTCCTAAGCCGCATTTTCAGAAATATTGTATTAGAAGAGAAGAGGTTGCTGATATAATTTGGCAGAAAATTAACATAACTCTCTGTCAATTTAAGCTTCCATTTTATTGAGGAAATTAATGCAACTCATATGATTTTTATTCTTTAGGATAAAGAGTTGGGGCAGAAAAGATAATGGATAAAATTTAGAGTGACTGGTCTGTCATCTGATTTGGGAAATGTGTGCTGACTCTGCTAGTTCTGTTAAAGATGCTGTCCATAAAATACACTTGGACTCGTTTGGTACAAGTTATTTTAGAGCTGTGAGAAAGACCATTATTAATAAAAACTTCTCTTCCCCTTATAATTAATTCATGGCATTGCCACCAGAGTATTCTTCTTATATCATAAATTTTATTATGTCACCTCCTCTGCTGAAAAGCTTTTGATGACTCCACATTTCCTGTAAGAATATGTGAAATTCCTTAGCTTAACATGTAAGATTTCTACAAACCTGATCACCACCTATCTTCTTATTCACAATTCATTTTTCCCTTCTCTCAATTCCAAATGCATATTACATTTTTTAATTACACCAGATTGCTCACCCATAAATGCCTCCTGATTTCCCTTCTTTGTGTTCTTAATTAAGCTCTTATCTGTATTCATGCCTCTCCTCCTTGTTTTATGGCAAACTCCTGCTATCACCATTGGTGGTATTCTCATTCCTCACAGTCCCTTGAGAAGTATCTATTGTTTCCCATCTATATTCACACATAATTTATACGTACATGTGTGAATCAAACCCTAGACCCATAGCCTGAGAAGCACAAGTATAATTAAAACAATAGAATAATCAAAATGGTTCCAGAAAATTTGGGGTATATGGTTGTCATAATTATGACAGTTTTCACTAGTACCTTAAGTCAAACATTATATTGTATGAATTTATGAATAATTCCTATCCACCATTCACTTATTTATTTTTTCCAGTAAATATTGTCGGGGGCCTATCCTGTGTTGTGCCCTGTCACAAGCAATGGGGATATAGAAAAGGAGAAATTTTCTCTTTTCATGGGATTTATGTTAAAAGAGGCAGACAAGAAACAAACAACTAACAAAATAATTTGAAACAATGGTTATTACTATGAAGAAATAAAAATCAGTATGATAGAGAGTGACTTGCCAGGTAGGCATGAGCAACTTTAGATATGGGACAATTCTATAATATGGAGATTTTTTACAAAGTGACAAAAAAACAAACAATACAATAGAAAAATGTAAAGAGGACTAGAATTAAAAAGAAATCACAAAACAAGCTCAATGGGCAACAAACAATGAAAAGATGCTCAAATTCATGTGCAGTAAAAGAAATCTAAATGAAAATAAAGATAAAATATCACCTTATATCCATTGGCTTAGCAAAATCAAAAAGAGGTATAAAACTCATAGCTGGTAGGGACATGGGACCAAGGGTTTTGTTATACATTGTTTGTTCACAGTCTTTCTAGAAGGCAACAGAGTAACATCTATTAAAACTTTAAATGCACTTGCCATTCAACTCAGAAATTCCACTATTGGAAATCTGTGTCCAAGAAACAAAAGTGCCCATTGTAAGGTCACATGTTGGGGGATGTTTATTGTACCATTGTTTGTACTAGCCAAGGGACCTTTGGTCAGATGGCCAAAGGGAAACCTTATCAATATGGAAATGGCTGATTAAATTGCAGTATATCCACATCATGGAACATTATGTGACCCGCAAAAGGAAGTGCAGCCTTCCCAGATGATTAGAAGGAATTTCCAAATTTGGACCTCCCTCCTGATGAACCAGTTTTACACTTTTTTTTTTTAAAGATTTTATTTATTTATTTGAGAGAGAGAGAGAGCGTGAGCACAGTCAGACAGAGTGGCAGGCAGAGGCAGAGGGAGAAGCAGGCTCCCTGCCAAGCAAGGAGCCTGATGTGGGACTCGATCCCAGGACGCTGGGATCATGACCTGAGCCGAAAGCAGCTGCTTAACCAACTGAGCCACCCAGGCATCCCCAGTTTTACACTTTTATTAATCTGTTGATCAAGAAAATTATGATAACCAAAAGACATTTTGGATTCCATTAGGTTTTAGATAAATTCACATTTTATCAATCTCAATATTATCTATATAAATTTGAAATATGGTAGAACATATGTTTGTGAGACATACTATTTATTCACTTTACATGCAATGCTTAGTGTAGATATGGATTTATGGAAAATTAACTTTGTGGCCCCTAAAGAGTCAGTGGTCCTCATGTTTGGAAAGAATGAGCTGGACCATAGAAAGAACACATCTTATTATACAGAGTTGAGTGGCAGTAAATATCTTAACTCTCCACAAGTGTTTGCATTTTTTTAAAATTTTATTTTTATTTAAACATATAATGTAACCCCACCACCCTCTCCCAACCCCCCTCCCCCCAAGTGTTTGCATTTTAAGACATGACACTTACTCTTCTGATTACATCTTTGGTGTCTTTTTGGGCTTGTGCCAAAGGTGGGTGGGTGGTGCAAGAGGGGAGAGAAAGAAGCTTCTCCATGGTATCACAATACATGTAAATCATAATACGTGTAAAATCTGTCCCTGGCTTCCAGAGTGCAAAATTATAACTGATGATATTTACTGTTCTACTTCTCAAGCTACATGCAAAAGCAAATTCAGGAAAACCTTATGTGTTGTTTAATAATAAAATATTCAAACTTAAGAGGAAGATGGAGAAAAAAATGTAACAAATACCTGTGTACCAAAAACCAAGAGCAAATAATACTAAGGTTTTATCCTACCAGACATTTTTTTTGGAGTGTTAGTTATTGTTTATCATTGTATAGCAATAGGCTCATCCTTTTATATTAGCAGACAGAAGACACATTAGCTGCCTTTGTAAGGTAGCCTTATAGAAGGACATTCACTTGCAAACAAGCCTCAGATACCAGGTCTGTCATAGTTTTTCTAAATTCAGACCATTTTTTTCAGGCCAATTTTAGTGGACAAATGACATTTCACAAATGGCAATGTATTAGTGATAGATGGATGTTTTTAAAAACACATGCTGACAAGGAGAAGATTTATTATGTCAAATATATTATAACTTCCTTCCTCTTCCTACCTCATTCCAATTTCCTCTTAGAAGTGTCCCATAAGGGGCACCTGGATGGCTCAGTGGGTTAAGCCCCTGCCTTCCGCTCGGGTCATGGTCTCAGAGTACTGAAATCAAGTCCCGCATCAGGCTCTCTGCTCAGCAGGGAGCCTGTTTCCCCCCTTCTCTCTGCCTGCCTCTCTGTCTACTTGTGATCTCTCTCTCTCTGTCAAATAAATAAATAAAATCTTAAAAAATTGTTCCATAAGTGTCTAGGATAAAAATGGATGGTCGGTTGATGGTTTACACAGCCACGTTAATATATTTAATGCCACTAAATTGTATACTCAAAGATGGTTGAACCGATAAATGTTATGTTATATATACTTTATTATAATTTTTAAAAATGGACTACTGCATGCAGAATTTAATAGATTCCTGCATAAGAAATAATATAGATTATATACCAACAATATACCATACACTAACCAGAAATTTCATAGAGTTTGAAAGGAACCCCTCATCAAAAATATCACTCTTCCATCTCAGGCAGAGTCATGCAGCAATTCTAGGATCCAGATTAACTGAAAAACAAAAACAAGAAAACCCCAAACAACAACCAACTGCTTAATCTTGTGTGGTTGGACTCAGATGAGTGGGAGTGGACAGAGGTAGCTGATAAAAGGGTTAGAGAGAAAGAGAACAAAGGAAATGTTGATGCTGTCTCATTTATCTCCCCCTCGTGACCTATCAGACCTTTCAAATGATACAAGGTACTACAGAAAGTGTTGAGGTCCCTTCACATCCCTTCCCAGTCTCTGCTCTATTTCAGCGGCTCAGACGGCATTCTAATAAACTCTAGCAATAGTTTGTCTTGCCAGAGTGTGGAGGATGCATCACACTCCTCACAGGGACCTAAATAGCAAGAGCACAGCCGTCATACTTCAAAGCAAGGGTGAACCATTATGCTGCATTTTTCTCAGTCCCTCTTACAGAGAAGAAAGGGAGCTTCCCTGCTCAAATCAAAGGACAATGGTATGCATTTTTCTCCACTCACTTTGTAGTGTAGCACAAAGCAAATAACTTCTGTGGAATGTAGGTATTGCAGGGCTTCTATTACCATCACACATGTGGGCCTTTTTGTTTTTATGCTCTTGGTAAATAGGGGGAGAATAAATCAAATATCTGACTCAGACCAGGTCTACATTACATCATTACAGCCAGCTGAAAGGCTGACTGCTTATTTAATCATCTGGTTAGTAAATTATTCAGCTGGCTTTCAAAAACAGTTTAATATGGAAAATTTCAAATATATTAAAAATATGGGAATAGTATAATAAACGTCTTGTGCAGTTGTCCAACTTCAACAATTATCAAATCATGGCCATTTTCTCTCTAATCCTACTGATGTGAGAAACAAAGGCCAAAGAAAAGATTAAATATCCTTAGTATGTACAAACCACTGACAGGTCCTTGAGACAGGCAGAGCGACATTCCTGTAGGGACTCAGTTACCTCCATGTTAATATCTTGCTACCGGCAAAAGGCAATCCTAAACTGATGCCCCAGGATCCTGCAAGTCTTCTTTAACATACAAAAATTCCTTTGGAAACTTCTTTTATCTCCACCCCCCAACATATATGTTGGCAATCATCCCCCAAACATATGACCCACCGATATATATCTGAAGGGTCTCATGACTAAGGTTTTACTGGACAGTAATAAATGACCTTTTCCTAACAACATCTAACCCCCTTCAGGTCCTTGAAACCTTATTTCCAAAATTCCTTAAAGACTTAAACTATCCCTAACCCCCTCCCAACTTGAAAGTATGTAGTTGGCCACTTCTCATAACCCTAGTGCAGCTCTGCCTGCCCATGGGTCCTGTCCCTGTGCTTTAATAAAACCACCTTTTTGCACTGAAGATGTGTAAAGAATTCTTTCTTCGCCATCAACTTTGCACCCCAACTGTTTCCTACATCACTACCTCTTCCGACCACTACCATGTAATTATGAAGCAAGTATCAAACACTGTGTAATTCCACCCATAAATATATCAGCATGAATCTTTAAAGTTTAAGGATGTTTTAAAAAACATAATCACAAGAAAAATTAATATTAATTTTATCTTAATTCAAATATTAATATTTTCTTAACATTATCAAATATCAAGTAGGGTTCAAATTTTTCTGATTGTCTCACTTTTCTTTTTCTATAGTCTGTTTGCTTGAATTGGATTATAAAATCTGTATCTCGCCATTGGTTGACATAGCTTTTCAAATCTCTTTTTATTCTTGTGATTTGTTATCTTTGAAGAAACCAGGTCCTTTGTCCTGTGAAATTTCCCACACTGGGATTTTGTTGATTGCATCCCAGTGGGTTCCTGTAACATGTTTTCAGTCCCCTGTATTCCTTGTAATTTAGAAGTTAGAGATCTAGAGACTTGATTAGATTCAGGTTCCATTCATTATTTTGTTTCTGGACCAAATGTGACTGATTTTAAAAGTGGGATTGATTAAATCAATGTATGCATTAAGTCAAGAGGGATGGAGAGAGAGGGAAAGGGGAATTTAACGAAAGAAAAAAATCCATTTTCTTTGCAATTATGGTCTTGTGAATCCTTCCTAGATAGGAATTTGGACGTATCTAATATCTTTCAAACTGATCAGATTTTTTTATGGGTAGGACCTGGTAGTGAGACATCGTCAAGGACACAGTTGCCTCTGTGATGCATGTGAGAATGTGTTCTTTAGCCAGTCACAGTTTCTTGTCTTTAAAATCAGGTTCACAGTGACCATTCCATAGCATTATTTGGGTGCTCAAACGGAAAACTGTGATGAACATGGAACAGAGTATAAATCTAAATGTCATAGCGCTCATGGTGTGGTAGCCTTACCTAATGCAGAGATGAATCTTCCATGGTCCTCTCCGTCCGTAATAGGATATTGGAACAGGACAGCAATGTGATAAAAATCAGATACAAAAGAAAATGGGAAACAAACACATATATGCAGTGTTTAATAAAGGAAATTTCAAGTACCAGATCTTCAACAGTTGAATCCCCTTCACTTAGTTTGGGAATACAAAATGGTGAGGAAAGATTTTTGAAGAAGATATCTGTAAAGAATGATAGGCTGTACAGCATGTCTGTCATCTGGTGCAGGTTACTTAAGGACATTATATGACATCCCATCCCATTCCCCAGATGGCTGAGAGGCAGAGTGGAGTAGGTCTGACTTCTAACTTTGGAAACACAGAGGCCAAGAGTCAAGTGAAGACTTCTTTGGTGGTAGAACCAGGAGAAAGTTGTTATGTTGGGAAGGAACTACCTGCTTCCCAGAACTTGTCCAGATATCTAGAGTGACAGAAGGTCCCTGCACCAGGAAGTTGGAGGAGAACATAGAATTCTTAGGTGCAGCAGAAAACATTTCAAGTCACAATCTAGATCTAAAGATGGATTTACACAGGGCAAGAAAGGAACTATAAAGAGAGATTACCAGAAAAGTAAATTTTTGTGGAACTCAGGAAATGGTTTACAAAAGAAATAATTAGCTTTATGCGCCTATCATGCCCAGAGGGCACACGTGAAAATTAGCTAGAGAGCAGGTGTGATGGGGTTACCATCTCTGAAATTAAAAATTTTAAATTGAAGGAAGTATGTTTTTGATGCTCTCTTCACAGCATCCCTGTTATTATCCTTTATATTTGTGATGCTTTGCAGTTTCTATGTATTCTCTCTTTATCTCTCTCTCTCTCTCACACATTCATTTCTTGTAATTTTCCTGGCCAGTAATCTGCAAAGAGTAGACACTAGTTTTCCACTTTATAAATGAGAAAAATGAGACCCAGAGGATTAACTGCTGCCCAATATTTTATGTCTTTGATGTGATAAAGTTGGAATACGAACATAGGTCTTTTCATTTCTGGTCTGATATTCTGTATTTTAACTTCTCACTAGGTTTGATTATTTAATTACAAATCTTCACTGCATTTAGTGGTCTGATCTCTCTTGAGCATTCCTTTCAGAAAGGGTTACACTGAAGAAATATTAGAGCCTTAAAAATCTGATTCAGACTGTGGCTCAGGGATTACTGCCAAATTTTTGCAAAGTACTTTTCAATAATTCATAATTCCTTAAACATGGAAACCCACTGTCTAAATATAGTATGAAAAGAATGTGCTCTGGTGCTCGGTTAAGCCAAAAGTTGCATATTTAAATACATTAAATTTCTCCTTTTCCTCATACAAACACATCCAATGTCACTCATTCATTTGTACAGTATGCTTTAAAATAACCTTAATTGAAATATGCAGGTACTTGATATGCCATTTTGTGGGCCTGTCATATTTGTGCTGCATTAGAGTTTTGCAATTTCAGCACTCAGAGCTTTCTTTTTCTTTAGTTTGGCAAGACTATATCAAGTACCTTGTTAGAACCTCTGCCTGAGATCCTAGAAGGTCAAAGGAGAAAGTTAATGGTGGGCTCCAAGGAACGACCAATGGGAAGACATCCATGCTATTGGAAACCCAGCTTTTCCCAGCCAGCAAGGAACTTGAATTCCCCAGGTGTTCTTCACATCTGTAGAGGGGCTGTAACACTCCTGGCTGGCTTGGGCTCTGAGGGCCTCAGGGTGGATAAAGACAGGATTTTGAATAGAGGATATCAAAGTGTTAATAGACTTGATCTCTTTAATGTTAATGAGGGCCTACCCTGAGAAGGTATCCTTATGGGAAGAAATACTTTTCATTATTTCAAAAGCTCACAGAATCCATAACTGGAGTTGGCCTTCCATCTTGGCTTAGAGCTTCTGTGGCTTGATTCCTATCTGATAACCAAGCCCTGAACTCCTGATCTCTATCTCTATCCCTGTTCATGATAAATCTCAAGAGTGTTTTTTCTGCTCATCCTGCGGGTACAAAGTGGCCATATTCATACCTGCTAGAAGTAATCATTCTCACCATATCTAAATCTCTCCCACAGGTTTCATTTCATTCTCTGGTTTCAATTTAAGTGGTACTTCTGCAGAGCAAATTTTCTTGACCACTCAATTGAGATTAGTTCCCCCTCTTATTATTTCAGACACCTGTGTGGTCACACCTCCCGCCCCCCTATTGCAGTTGTCACAGTTTGCATCTATCGATTTATCTTTTACTTTATTTCTGTCTCCCTTCCTGCACCGCATCAGATGTAAACTCTATTAAAACAAGGGTCAGCCCCATCTTATCCACTGTTGTATCCCTGTTAATTAATAAAATGCATGACTCATGGTAAGTGCTCTGTACATATTTGCTGAATAAATGGTTGAATGAATTAATTCCTCAGTTGTGTCCCACCTACGTCTGCTTTTCAACCTTCTTTTGAATCCCACCTAACAAAACTTATGACAATATGTAGTAACTACTCATTGGAATTCACGCATGCTGGATATAAGGACATGGCTTACAGTGAATGTTCAAGAAACGCCGAGTGAATGAATGAGAAGACTGAACTTAGCTGATTGAAATAACAGAGCTTTATTCTACACACACAAGCTCTTTTATTAAAGCTGTTGAATTTAACAACAGTAACCAAGTAAACAGGTCATTCTTTTTATGAACACATATTAGTTTTATTTGACAGAAAACCAGTACAACTTGAAAATGGTTGAGGCAGCCTTGGGAAGCATTTGAACCTGGGAAAATCTGGTTTTTTTTTTTGCTTCACTTTTTTTTCCTTTTTTTATTTAAGCTTTTTTATTTAAACATATAATGTAACCCCACCACCCTCTCCCAACCCCTTCCCCCCCCACCCCCCTCAGTTTGTTTTATGACATTAAGAGTCTCTTTTGGTTTGTCTCCCTCCCAATCCCATCTTGTTTCATTTTTTCTTTACCTCCCTCCTTAACCCCCACCCCCATTGCATCTCCACTTCCTCATATCAGGGAGATCATGTGATAGTTGTCTTTCTCCAGTTGACTTATTTCGCTAAGCATAATACGCTCTAGTTCCATCCATGTCGTTGCAAATGGTAAGATTTCATTTCTTTTGATGGCTGCATAGTATTCCATACAGTATAGCCACCTTCTTTAAGCAGATGATTTTTTAGAGGCTTTTTTAATAATGCAATTTTCCTTATAAATTATAGATTGGAATTTAAATATCTTCCTGCATTGTCTTTAACCTTTGGGTTTGCATAGCATGAGAGGATGCCTAGACTGAACATAATGTTTCTGTCTTCTGATAGAGGACAGGTATTTTCCTTGCATGAACTGAGCTACTTAAACAGGAATATTTTACTTGATTTTCTAGATCTTTCAATAAGAAATGCTACTAATGTCATTTCCATTGTGCATCATAGAAATCTGATCTTATTTAATAGCTTTAAGTCATTTTTGTGAAGAACCGCTATTTGTCACCAACCTCCACCGTTCATCTACTTCAAAACTACAAACTTTGCCTATTCCCATTCACTGGGCATGAACATCCCCAGGGGAGTCCCAAACCCCTTGGTTCACGGTAGTAACAGCTTCCTTTCAGCTGCTTTTCCTGCTCATATCTCTCATGCCACAGAAGTTAGTCAATACTGAGAAGAGGGTTGTGATCCAGGAATCTCTGGGAGAGGGAGGCCTGTGAGGCTCAGTCGCTTATCAGGTCAAGATCTCAGGGTCCTGGGATGAAGTTGCTCATTGGGCTCCTTGCTCAGCAGAAAATATGCTTCTCCCTCTAGCTGACACTCGCCTTGCTTGTGCTCTCTCTCTCTCTCCCTCTTTCTTTCTCTGACAAATAAATAAATAAAATCTTTAAAAAAAATCTCTGGGAGAAACTCTGTAATTCCAAAGATTGCTATAGGGTTATGTTATACTAATCTAGATTCTGCAAGAAGGACATAAGAAGGACACATACCGTTTAGTTCTCCTACTCAAGCATGCTCTATACATACTGAAAACTGGAAAACCTTGCCTAGGGGGCTCTTCAAGCTCTTACTTCATGGTACTTACTATTTGCTCACTCTGCTGTTCCTCTTCTTGGGCTTACTAGTTTTCTATACCACTCACTTAAGCTATTCCTTGGTTTCTCCTTTCTGCCTGCTGCTCTATAATGATCACCCCATTTTCTACTTATTTCAATTTTGACTTCTCAATTTACCTCTGGGACATGACTCCTGCCCTCCATTTCACTCACAGTGACAATGGAAAGAGGAAATCTGTCTCCAGGCTCCTAGCCCAGACAGCTCTGTCTCCTGTCAGACTCCATCTGATGTGGTAGGGAAACCAGGGAGTTGTGTAGGGTCTTAGGAAAGGTTTGCTGGAGGAAATAATGGATTAGAAAATGAAGAGGAAGAAAGGCATTCCAGAAATAAGAACGGTAGGAAGAAGGCAAGATAATGGGAAAGAAATAAGACACTTGGGAAGCTCGTAGTGTTTATTTATTTGGGGCAGAATGTAGAGAGAATATGATAAAGTTCCAAAATATGAAGTCAGAAAGGTAGGCAGGACTGAAATACTTAAATATGCATAACTACAATAGCAGGCTTTACATAATGAAGGGCCCTGTGTGAGGTGGGACTGCTCTCGGGGTTTATAGAGGTTGTTTATGACCAAGATGATTAGGAAAAACACAGAGAGCAACTGATATTTGAAACTGAGCCTTAGTTTAAGGGTATGCAAGATTTTTATATCTGGGGTTAAAAGAAAAGGAGAGAAAGAGAAGAATTTGCATTCAAGGATGAACACTGACCAATATTCTGTATAGCTGGGCATTTTGAAGAGGACACAACTTTTACTATGCTAACACATTTTTTGACCTGAAGCCCAAACAGTCCAATTCACGTATTTTCCTTAACCTTAGCAGTGCATCATCTTTATCTTTTTGACAGACACAACCATTTTGTTATTTGCATTCTTATCTCCTTTGGGCTTTAAATTCCTCAAGGGCAGGGAATTTGTCTCTCTCACCTTGGTGTCCCCCAACAAAGGCAAGCTTGGCCATAGCATGCACACAGCAGGTCCCAGTAGCTGTCTGTTGAATGTATAGATAAAGACCCAGGGTCTTTTTTATTTATTACTATCATTTAGGCTGCCCCTTTCAACTCCATGCAAATACTGATTTTTGGTTGGAAGGGCAAGTGTTGGATTAGGAGCCAGGAGATCCAAGTCCCAATCCCAGGCTGTACTAAGCCCTTGTGCAATATTGACTTTGAATTTCCTCATCTATAAAATTAGGTAAGTGATCTGGATTGTTTTTCCCAACACTTTAGCCAACAAGAACTAATCTTGAGTCATTTGTTCATTAACTTTTATTTTTGCTTATACAATCGTAACGATTCATTTTGCATTAACTAATCATGCCTGCCAAACAGAGTCTCTAATGGAAGTGGAGTGAGTGATAAGACATCGATATGAAGGTCCCGCTGAGGTCATTGGGAGCAATGTAATGGCACGGAAGTATAAAATCTCCGCTCTGCTTTTTTGAAACATTTAAAATAGCTGATAGGACTTTAAGAGTCTGAGGACTATAATTTGATAACACTGAACTACATGGTCCCTCCTGACTCTAGCATAGATTTTTTTTTCAGTGATTTTCCCAGATTGATTAAGGAGGCCTGCCTACCACAGCATGATTTCAGAATCCTCTCTTTTCCTCTAAAATCATTGTAAGACATATACTTAAGTATTTTAAAGGGAATATGAAATAAACACAATCTGCTTTTAACCATTTGAAGGAAGCATGCATCCTGTTTGAGAAAATTAGAGACTTCCCCAAATGGTAAGGAAGCCCAGGATAAAAATGATCGTTAGCAGCACTTGTCTATAAAGCCTGTTGAGGAAGACTGGATACAAGGGATACAAGAGACTTTTTTTTTTTTAAGTTTCTTTCTTTCTTTCTTTCTTTTTTTTTTTTCTGTCTAAAATTATAAACAGGCAAGCCAGGCTAGCAATTGTTTTAGCTCATTTAGGATTCCTTCCAAGTCCTTCTTTCAGCTCTAGGCTCCTTTTTCATGTTAGTCAATGCCCCCCACGTTCCAGTAACCCCTGAGAGGAAGTTGAATGTGCTTCTCTTTGCAGCACAAATTTCCACTTCTGTCAGAAGACAAGTAGAGCAAATTGAGTTACAAAGGAGAATGACATTAAGGTGTCAGTGGAATAAGTTCTTATTTAGTTTTATCAGTTGCCTTAGAAAGTGCAAACTTCAATAGCCATTTACACTCTCATGGGCCACAGTAAGTCTCTCTTGTGTTTTATTTTTAGCCTTGACAAGAAAGCTGTCTTTGCCAATTTGCCTCAAAACAGATGATGGATATAATATTTATCCTCAAGGAAAGTTGTAGCCCGAGTAACAATAACCTATATTTATATAGTGCTTTTTCATATTTTATATCATTTGATCTTTGTAGCAACTCCGCAAGACAAATTGGCATTACTTCTCCTAAAGGAGGAACTGGAAGCTCGTAGGGGTTCATTGTCCTGTTTAAGGTCATGTAAGTGAGTCAATAGAGAAGCCAGGATTTGAATTCATACCTGTTTATTACCAGTACCCATGATTTTCCTCTCCAAGATGTTGCTTTAAGATCTATTTTTACTGGGGCATCTGGATGGCTTAGCTGGTTAAGTCTCTGCCTTTGGCTCAGGTTCTGAGTCCAGGGTCCTGGGAGCCTCCTCAATGGAGAGCCTGCTTCTCTCTCCCTCTGCCTACTGCTCCCCCTGCTTGTGTTCTCTCTCTCTGTGTCAAATAAATAAAATCTTTTAAAAAGATCTGTTATTCTTTGCTCCAGGGGCAGGAAGGATTCCTCTGCATGGTATGCAGATTTAGGTGACCCATAGGCAGGATGCCCTGCATAAGCATTGAACCAAAGTGAACAAAAGAAATGGTACTGCTTGCAAAGTGTCATTAGGTTTAGGGGAGGCTGACAAAGGGACAAATAAAACTATTAACTCAGTTTTAAAGAGGCAATGGATATTAGTGGAGGCAGAATTGAGGCAAAATCATCGAAGGAGGGACGCCTGGGTGGCTCAGTTGGTTAAGCAGCTGCCTTGGGCTCAGGTCATGATCCCAGCATCCTGGGATTGAGTCCCGCATTGGGCTCCTTGCTCGGCAGGGAGCCTGCTTCTCTCTCTGCCTCTGCCTGCCACTCTGTCTGCCTGTGCTCACTCTCTCTGAAAAATAAATAAATAAAATCTTTAAAAAAAAAAATCTGCTGTTTCTTTAAAAAAAAAAATCATCGAAGGAGTGGTGTTTATTTCCCACATACAAATGACCCATATGAAAATTATTCAAGCTTAATTGCTTAAAAATGCAAATATGGAAAAATGAGAGGCAAATTAATCCCATCAAAATGGCAAAGATTCTTAGAAATTGATAAGATGCAGTTTTGTTAAGAATGAAGGGAAATGAACCTCTTGTAATTGCTCATGGGGTTATAAATTGGTGTAGCTGGCAGAAGGGCAATTTGGCATATTTATAAAAAAACAGAGAAGTTGGAATTATCATATAATGTCTGGCTTCCTGTGCTAGGTATTATACTAGATAGTAGCAATATGATGGTAAGCAAGATATTGCCTCTGCCTTTTTTTTTTTTTTTTAAGATTTTATTTATTTATTTACTTGTCAGAGAGATAGAGAGCGTGCAAAGCAGGCAGAGAGGCAGGCAGAGAGAGTGGTGGAGGGTGGGAAGCAGGCTCCCCCTGGAGGAAGGTGCCCCCATGTGGGACTCCATCCCAGGACTCTGGCATCATGACCTGAGCCGAAGGCTGCAGCTTAACCAACTGAGCCACCCAGGCATCCCTGCCTCTGCCTTTTTTACAGAGGAGACAAGCATCTAAGCAAATACAATAATGTGATTATTTCATGAAGGGTATATAATAGATATTCTTATTTTTTAATTTTTTTTATTTAAGCTTTTTTTATTTAAACATATAATGTAACCCCACCACCCTCTCCCAACCCCTCTCCCCCCCCACCCCCCTCAGTTTGTTTTATGATATTAAGAGTCTCTTTTGGTTTGTCTCCCTCCCGATCCCATCTTGTTTCATTTTTTCTTTTCCTACCACCTTAACCCCCACCCCCATTGCATCTCCACTTCCTCATATCAGGGAGATCATGTGATAGTTGTCTTTCTCCGGTTGACTTATTTCGCTAAGCATAATATGCTCTAGTTCCAGCCATGTGGTCGCAAATGGTAAGATTTCATTTCTTTTGATGGCTGCATAGTATTCCATTGTAGATATATACCACCTCTTCTTTATCCATTCATCTGTTGATGGACATCTAGGTTCTTTCCATAACTTGGCTATTGTGGACATTGCTGCTATAAACATTCGGGTACATGTGCCCCTTTGGATCACTACGTTTGTATCTTTAGGGTAAATACCCAGTAGTGCAATTGCTGGGTCATAAGGTAGCTCTATTTTCAATTTTTTGAGGAACCTCCATGCTGTTTTCCAGAGTGGTTGCACCAGTTTGCATCCCCACCAACAGTGTAGGAGGGTTCCCCTTTCTCCACATCCTCGCCAGCATCTGTCATTTCCTGACTTGTTCATTTTAGTCATTGTAGTTTTGATTTGTATTTCCCTGATGCCCAGTGATATGGAGCACTTTTTCATGTGTCTGTTGGCCATCTGGATGTCTTCCTTGCAGAAATGTCTGTTCATGTCCTCTGCCCATTCCTTGACTGGATTATTTGTTCTTTGGGTGTTGAGTTTGCTAAGCTCTTTATAGATTTTGGATACTAGCCCTTTATCTGATATGTCGTTTGCAAATATCTTCTCCCACTCTGTTAGTTGTCTTTTGGTTTTGTTGACTGTTTCCTTTGCTGTGCAAAAGCTTTTGATCTTGATGAAGTCCCAATAGTTCATTCTTTCCCTTGCTTCCTTTGCCTTTGGCGTTGTTCCTAGGAAGAAGTTGCTGCGGCTGAGGTCGAAGAGGTTGCTGCCTGTGTTCTCCTCAAGGATTTTGATGGATTCCTTTCTCACGTTGAGGTCCTTCATCCATTTTGAGTCTATTTTCGTGTGTGGTGTAAGGAAATGGTCCAATTTCATTTTTCTGCATGTGGCTGTCCAATTTTCCCAACACCATTTGTTGAAGAGGCTGTCTTTTTTCCATTGGATATTCTTTCCTGCTTTGTCGAAGATTAGTTGACCATAGAGTTGAGGGTCTATTTCTGGGCTCTCTATTCTGTTCCATTGATCTATGTGTCTGTTTTTGTGCCAGTACCATACTGTCTTGATGATGACAGCTTTGTAGTAGAGCTTGAAGTCTGGAATTGTGATGCCACCAACTTTGGCTTTCTTTTTCAGTATTCCTTTGGCTATTCGAGGTCTTTTCTGGTTCCATATAAATTTTAGGATTATTTGTTCCATTTCTTTGAAAAAATTGGATGGGATTTTGATAGGCATTGCATTAAATGTGTAGATAGCTTTAGGTAGCATAGACATTTTCACAATATTTATTCTTCCAATCCATGAGCATGGAACATTTTTCCATTTCTTTGTGTCTTCCTCAATTTCTTTCATGAGTACTTTATAGTTCTCTGAGTATAGATACTTTGCCTCTTTCGTTAGGTTTATTCCTAGGTATCTTATGGTTTTGGGTGTAATTGTAAATGGGATTGACTCCTTAATTTCTCTTTCTTCTGTCTTGTTGTTGGTGTAAAGAAATGCAACTGATTTCTGTGCATTGATTTTATATCCTGACACTTTACTGAATTCCTGTACAAGCTCTAGCAGTTTTGGAGTGGAGCCTTTTGGGTTTTCCACATATAGTATCATATCATCTGCAAAGAGCGATAGTTTGACTTCTTCTTTGCCGATTTGGATGCCTTTAATTTCTTTTTGTTGTCTGATTGCTGAGGCTAGGACTTCTAGTACTATGTTGAATAGCAGTGGTGATAGTGGACATCCCTGCCGTGTTCCTGACCTTAACGGAAAAGCTCTCAGTTTTTCTCCATGGAGAATGATACTTGCAGTGAGTTTTTCATAGATGGCTTTGATAATATTGAGGTATGTGCCTTCTATCCCTACACTTTGAAGAGTTTTGATTAGGAAGGGATGTTGCACTTTGTCAAATGCTTTTTCAGCATCTAGATATTCTTATTATGCAATAATAGTATACGTGTATGTCTATGTGTAGAATATTAAATACACTAAAAAATTTGTCTCATCTTTGGATTGTAGAATTTGAATTATTTCTTTTCATTTTTCATATTTTAAAATATTTTTCAAATGCTCCTTTAATATGAGTGACTAGAATAATAATTTGAAGTCACAAATTCTTGCCTTTTTTATTAGCCATGAAAATCAATCAGTTCATGAGTCAATAAGAATCAGACCTGTTAGCATATGAAAATCTAGGATTTTATGCCTGGCATATTTTGGACAAGACTTTGTGTACCCACCTGAGATCTAAATCATCTCTTATTCAGTTCTTCTTTCCTGTACTGCATTCTGGTGTCTGGGCTGCTAGTATTCGGAGCTAATTACCATTATTGGTTTCCAAAACAGTTTATCACTGGGATAGGAGTTTAACCTTGAACTTAAGCTCAATTGGCTAATGCCTTAGCTTGCCCTGAGGGAGTTGGTCACCAGGACTCCACAAACTGGTGACTAAATATTTCTAGATACATCTCTGTGAATACTTGAGAAACTCTTAGGGTGTAGGGTTTCTAGAGGTTTTTTAGAGCATTCTGTTGCCATGTTCTTTCACCTCCTGCATTAAACTCAAGTTAGTTCTTGCCTCTAGGTTTGGAGATTTGGATTTTAAGGACCTGCCTCCCCTCCAGGGATAGGAGCTCACACACTGAGTTAGTTCCATCATTTGACCACATGGACCATCCCTTTGCTTCCACTGCTTTGTTGGGAGACCCCAGAATGCATTGCAGAGTGTGGTATACCACAAAATCCCATTCCAGATTCTTTCGTTGGCTGTCCACTTGGCCTGTATTTAGCCACGAGCTCTTTCTCAGTAATACGTCAAGCTTCTCATTAAAAATCTCCTGCTTTTGTACTCAGGCTGCACAGAAACTTGATATTTATGACAATTGGCAAACATTATTTTTTCCAAAAGTTAAATAATCACAAGGTCGTGGGACTCTAAATATACTTTTTAAGAAGTGATAGAGTATCGTTATTTGGACATTAAAGAAAAAGTAAAGTATCTTGCAAGTCCTAAAATTTATGTGTTGCCTGATTAGTTCTATAATTTAAGTAATGGTTTATTTCATTTTATGATCCACTAACAATAACAGAACTTGATTTTAAAAAGTTGAAGAAACAAATGCCTATGGCACATATTCTTGAGATATTTCAAAACAAAAGATAAAATATAGATGTCACTATAACATTAAATGAATTTGAAAGTTAACTTGTATATTATTTAATAATGTTTCCAGGATGGAAACCCATTTGCTCTGAATGTCAGAAGTCCCCTTAGCTAGTTTCACAAGGGGATACTGCCTTTGGTCTTGGAAAGAGGAGGAGTTGTGGCACAATATTAATTTGACAGAACATGCCAGTAATAGTTTATCACCTTTTTGGTGAAGTTCACTTATTTGCATGAAATAATTAAAAACAGGGGAGCCTGGGTGGCACAGCCAGTCAGTCTGACTCTTGATTTCAGCTCAGGTCATGGTCTTGAGGTCATGGGATCAAACCCTGAGTGGGGCTTCCCACTCATCTCCTTCTCTCCCTCTGCCCCTCCCTCTGCTCCTCCCTCTGCTCCCATGCTCGCTCTCTCTCTCAAATAAATAAAACATGTTTTAAAAGTGTGAAATTTTCTGACTTGAAAAAATAATTAAGAACAGTGATTCTTCAAGTTACTTATTCCACAAAGATCAATGACAATGTAGTATTATAGGGTTCGCACTAAGTGAGGTCATATTTGCACTAGGGATCAGTGGTAGACTGAAAGTATGCACAGTTTTCATGAAACTCAGTGGGACTTAGACTCCTGTATTTGCATTTCTATGCTCTTAAGCCTGAATAGTTTTCATATGGGCCATTTGTATTTGCAAAACAAACATGATTCCTTCAATGATTTTACCTCAGTTCTATCATTATGAGTATTATTTATTGTCCCTTTAAGTCTTGGCCTTTTAAAACTGTTCCTTTTTCCCTTTCTCCCTCACATCTTAATTTTTGGCCATCTCATTTCTTATCATTTCCTGAGTACATTTGTTACCAATTATCTAAGCAGCAAAAGAGAAAAAAAATATTGACCTTTCTGTGCTAGAGATTTGAAAATTCTGTTTGTATTTCCTTAAGGGTGAAAAAACAAATTTCCTATTCAGCCTATCTGACATACATTCTTATACACAAAAACCACCCACATGTTAGCTTCCTTCCCAATAAGAATCAACAGCTTCCACAAACAAGTCTATGTGGGAAAGAAAAGGGATTTGTCTTACATTTAACCCTGAGTTCTTCCTGTTAAGAGAGCCTTACCTGCCATTGTCGCTGTCCTGTGCTTCTGACATCATGAGTTACCCTGAATGCCAGAACTGCCTTCTCAGTAGGGTTAAGGATATGGCTCAGCCAGACTTAGCAGGAGAATGAAGTGAAAATGCCATGCTTCCTTTTATTATTTGTTGTTGATCTGCGCCATTATTTTGATGACCCAGTCTTGGAACCACTTCACAATATTTGGGGACTCACCGACCTTTTGAGGCAGAGCTTGTTTTTTCACTCTGGAAGTATACTGGCTATTCCCATGACCCTTTGGGGTGAGGATTTTACCACATGGCCCAGCCACCATCCATCGGATACACAGACTAAGTCAGAAGCTCTTCTGGGGTCTGTGGAGGCAACTGCTGCAGGCAGCCATGACAGTGGTGTCCTGTGTCTGTGCTGCTGGTGTTGGAAGCTGCGGTGTTGTGTTCCCTGACAGCAGTCATGATGTCTTGGACCAGTTCTGTGGCATTATTTGGGCTTTATGCCTGACTACATGGTCCCAGAGCCTAGCTCTCTGGAGATTATACAAGCAAACCCAACCTCCTTTTTATTAACTTGTAAATTTTCATATAACTTAAAACTGACAGAAGATTTGCAAGAATTTGCAAGAAATCCCTATATATACATTCCTATATACTCTTGGTTTTGGTTTATTTTTAAAAAAATCTTTCTTAAATACATTTTTTTAAAAACACATAGAAGGTGCAAAAATAGAAGGGTGGAGTTCCCATATATCCTTATTCCATCCTCTCTCAGTAATAATAATTTACAAAATCATAGCATGATTATCAAAACCAAAACATTGATACCAACCATTTGCTAAACCATTTGGATTTCACTAGTTCTTATATGTATTTTTTAAAACTATATAGCTCTACGAAATTTTATGTATATACAGAGTTGGGATACCAAACTTCCATCACCCCAAAGAAACTCCTTTGTACTTCCATTTTGCAGTCGTACTGTCCTCCAAACCTCATCCTTGGCAACCACTGACCCATTCTTCGTCACAATGTTGTTATTTCTAGTATGTTATGCAGATGGAATCCATCATATGCATCTCCTAAAGGCAAACAGTTTGGCCTGACTCCATCATAAGGAAGACACACATTTTCTAAACACAGTATATTCAGGATAGATTCCCCTACTCAGTATCTCCCCTTTGGAAACATTGCTTCATATTATCACGCAGAAGCGTCTCAGTACTCACCTTCTGTCAGCAGATGGTGGCTAGACAGATGGTGGCTAGACAGCTCTGTTTCCTTCATCTGCCAGACAGAGAGATTCGGCTATTCCTGTCATCCTCTTTAGGTACATAAATGGCTCAAGAGAGGCTTTGAAATGGACTTTTTCTTTTCCTTTCTTTTCTTTTTAAACTTTGACCCACATTAAATTCTTTGGAATAGCATCCTTCTCATTAATTCTTATTCATTAATATGTGGGGGGGGAAGGGAAAAGATTTGTCAGTAGCAAATCTCACAGGGCATGAATCTGTCTATGTGTGTTCCTTCAGTTACGTGTGTAAAACACAGTGAGCTCTTTGGTAATGATATTAGTCTACAACATAATATACCAGCACTCTCTTCATATTGGTACCAATTGGTACCAATACATATTGGTACATATTGGTACCAATATTGGTACCAATACATGCTACTCAATGTAGCAGAAACTCATGGAATTGTCCTTGTGCTTACCAAGATACATTCATCTACCACGAATGTGTCTTCTAGTCTTTGTGGTAGGCTTTTCTTTACCTCATTTGGCCCCTTGCTATCCCTTGACGTATGCCTAGCATTCACTGTAGCATGGAAGTGCTGGGTGTTGCAAATTCATTGCAGGTAGGGGATTCTGAGATTCAGAAATCTCAGTCAGACAAGAGACATATGAAAGACATCATATTACTTATCCATTTATGAGTGTTGAAATGATTTTTATTTTAAAAGAATACTAGTTGGGTGCTTGGGTGGCTAAGTTGGTTAAGTGTCTGCCTTCGGCTCAGGTCATGATCCCAGGGTCCTGGGATTAGGCCCCGCACAGGGCTCCCTGCTCAGCAGGAAGTCTGCTTCTCTGTCTCTCTCTTCTTCCTCCCTCTCCCAAACTCTTCTGCCTCTCTCTTCTGCCAGCTGCTCCCCCCTGCTTGTACTCTCTTTCTCTGTCTCTCTATGTCAAATAAATAAATAAAATCTTAAAAAAAAGAACACTAGTTATTATATGTTGACTATTATTATATATGTGGCTATTAATGTATGAAACTAATTCCCTGTAAGCAAGCGTAGAATTTTTATGTGAATATGCTTACACAATTTCAAGGAAAAACTGATAACCTAGGAATGGTGGGAAGGGTTAGAACTTGCCAGAGTTTTTTATGAGAAACTTTGTAACAGTCATTCTTAATAAAGAGGGGTGTTTTCCCTCCCAGACAGGCATATCAGAATGACTTGGATGAATTTTTGAAAATATACAACTTTATAAATATTTGGTGGTCCCGCTCCACTGGGTTGAGCATCATCTTTGTAATGATTCTTCCCAGAGAGTGTTCTGTTCCTTGTTTGTGTGAAGGTCGAAACAGGATTAAGAATCACTAGGTTAGAGCTTTAATAACCTCAGTTGATAACATTCAGATGAAACGGGCTGAGGTCATTCACTGCAGGTGGATAAATTTAAAACTAACTTGTTAGGCTTTTTGTCAGTTATCTGTGATAGTTCAGGAAAAATGCAGAGGCCATAAGAAATGAACCTGTTTGTGTTTATGTAGGAGTCAGAACAAAAGTTTTGCTATAAATCAGCTTTGAGGGACCTAGGAAGATGGGACTCACACTTCAGGGTGGGAGAGGGAACCAAGATCTACGAAGATTTTACTTAGAATACCAGAAATCTCTACTTCGTTTGTTTTTTAATTGTTGTTTTTTAAGATTTTATTTATTTATTTGATACAGAGTACAAGCAGGGGGAGTGGCAGGCAGAGGGAGTTGGAGAAGCAGGCTCCCACCTGAGAGGGGAGCCCAAGGAGGGCTTGATCCCAGGGCCTGGGATTATTACCTGAGCTAAAGGCAGATGCTTAACTGACTGAGCCACCCAGGCACCCCCAGAAATCTCTGCTTTGAATGTGACTATTTTTAGTCCTTTGTTACTATCTAGAATAATTTTTCACTTTCCCTTTAATATTGAATGTCATTCTCTTGACATCCTTTTCTTGTCTCTGCTAAGTAAAACTATTTTTGTCCATGTTAGGCTCTTGGGGAACTCATGGAAGTTGGTAATCCAGTAAGAATTCTAGTGATGTCCAACAGAACTTTCTCTGACAATGGACATGTTCTATATCTGTGCTGTCCAATATGGTAGCCAGTAACTACTGGCTACTGAGCATTTGAAATGTGACTGGCTCCACTGAGGAATTAAATTTTAAATTTTATTTAATTTTAATTTAAATAGCCATAAGCATCTAGTGATTACACTGTGAAACAGCACAGTGCAAGAGGGAAAATAAACCAAAGTGAGAAGCTCAGGGCTGATTTAAATTGTAATTCCTCTCACCTGGAGATCTTATTTCTAGAGCTTTTCCTTCTATAACCTTAGACATTTTATAATTTGTTTCATTGAACGAGGTCATTCATTTATAAGCTCTTTGTGAATTATCTTGCTCTATTATTTTAGAATTTAAATGTGCAAGATTCCTTTACAAAGTGTTCTTTCAAGCATGCCCGTGTGTTCCCTTCTTTTTTTTCCCCCTTGTTTAAAAAATTTTTTTATTAACATACAATATGTTATTTGTTTCAGGGGTACAGGTCTGTGATTCATTAATCTTACACAGTTCACAGCACTCACCATAGCACATACCCTCCCCAGTGTCCACCACCAAGCCATGCCATCCTTCCTACACCCCTCCCCTCCAGCAACTCTCAGTTTGTTTCCTGAGATTAAGAGTCTCTTTTGGTTTGTTTCCCTCCTGAACCCATCTTGTTTCATTTTTTCCCTCCCTCCCCCCATCACGACCCCCTGACCTGCCTCTCAAATTCCTCACATGAGTGAGATCATATGATAATTTTCTTTCTTTGATTGACTAATTTCACTTAGCCTAATACCCTCTAGTTCTATCCATGTCATTGCTAATGGCAAGATTTTGTGTTTTTTGATAGTTACATAGTATTCCATTGCATATATATAAATACCACATCTTCTTTATCCATTCATCTATTGATGGACATCTAGGCTCTTTCCATAGTTTGGCTATTGTGGACATTGCTGCTATAAACATGCCCCTTTGGATCACTACATTTGTGTCTTTAGGGTAAATACCCAGTAGTGTGTGTTCCCATCTTTGACCTGATCATATTACATCCTTCCCCATATTCAAGAGACACACAGAGGCAAGGACATAGGAAATATGTAAGGAAAGTTATACATATAGACACAGAACATCACAGGACATCCTCAGCTTTGGCAGTTGTTTATTCTTGAATTATGGTTTGGAAACTTGGGGTAGGTTTTCCTATCATCTCAGGGCCCAGGAGCAATCTGCTGAACTCATTTAACCCAATATATAAGTGAAGTTATATTTGTTATACAAAAATAATTGAAAATAATAAAGTTGTCATCCTAACACAGCTACAAAACTAAAAATAAACGTGACATTTTTCTGTTTGGGTGATAGAAGGATACAGTGATGTGAGGTTTCCTCGAGAGTAGGGGAGAAAAAAGGATGAGGGTGAGGAAGGCTTTAGAAGAGGGAGCTCAGCAAGCCACCTGTGAGGTAGTACTCTTGTCACCTGTCACCAGGAATAAGCACAGGTCATGGGCAATTTCCCAGTGATAGATACTGAACCTTTCTGTGTCAACTGCTCAAAACCAGTTGGGATGGGAAGTTGAGGGGTAATACCTACACTTTCAGCAGCTTTTTATTCTTTCAAGGAAGACCAAACCAAACCAAATCAAAGAAAAAACCCCCCAAACCTGAATTACATAGGACTTAACTTCTCAATAAACTTTAGGAATTTCTCTTATCAAGCAGGCGTGGCAGGCCTTCTTCCCCGTGGGTTTGAGAAGAAAAGTATGTGAGGAATATCTTGGTTGTAATTGCATCTCCAGCAGGTAGTCACAGGGTCTAATAGAGGTTGGGAATGCGGATTGCAGAATAGTTGGGCAAAGGCTGTGGCTCCCGTGCAGAGCTCTTTTTCCAGGATGGAGATGAAACACTGGTTCTGTGACCTGTGGACACTTGTTTTTACTCTCCTGGGGGAGTTGAAGAGTACTAGTATTTTGCCTTTAGAAACTAAATGTTGGGGTGCCTGGGTGGCTCAGTGGGTTAAGCTTCTGCCTTAGGCTCAGGTCATGAATCCAGGGTCCTGGGATTGAGCCCCACATGGTGGGGGGGGGTCTCTGCTCAGCAGGGAGCTTGCTTCCGGGTGCCTGGGTGGCTCAGTAGGTTAAAGCCTCTGCTTTCGGTTCAGGTCATGATCCCAGGGTCCTGGGATTGAGCCCCACATCGAGCGAGCTCTCTGCTCAGCGGGGAGCCTGCTTCCCCCTCTCTCTTTGCCTGTCTCTCTGCCTACTTGTGATCTTTGTCAAATAAATAAATAAAACCTTTAAAAAAAAAAAAGAAACTAAATGTTGATAGAATTTCTTTAGGCTCTTCTGTTGAGGTGGACATATGTCTATATTTATGTCTCTGAAGTCAATTACAGCTTCAACTTACAGAAGCTTTTACTTGTATCGAATTCTAGCACTTCACTAAATTTCTTTGGATCATTAGTACCCTCTCCTATCTCCTTTCTGTCTTGCGGTCTAATCCACACATTTTTAAAAAAGAGATTTTATTTTTAAGTAATTTCTACACCCAGCATGGGGTTAGAACTCACGATCCCAAGATCAAGAGTTGCATGCTCCACTGACTGAACCAGCCATGTTCCCCACACACATTTGATAAATAGAAGATTCTAAGAGGCTTGCCATCAAACTGACACCTACAATCCATCTCTCTTGGGCCGTGTCTGAGAAGGACCTGGAAAAATGCAGCATTCAATCGACCATGAGGGTGGGCAGTGATTTTTCATGGTGTGACTGAAGTTCTACTTAGCCCTTCACTGCTTCTTGGGGATGCAACCATCATTTTCAGATAGAAAAATATCTTAAATGAAAATTCTGAAATGGATTGTTTTGCCTTGAACCAATTTGCCTAACACTGATTTATCTAAAATTTAACTTCCTTTGAGAATTTCAGCATCCACTCAGGTTATCCCTTTTCCCCCTGTACTTTTGAGACTTTATATTTTCAAAAAATGTTTTGGTCAAATATACAGAGCTAACTTCTGCTTTTAGACAGCAGGGAATATAGCAAGGGCCACATTTATCTTCTTGATTATCCTTTTTTTTTTTTTAAGATTTTATTTATTTATTTGACAGAGATCACAAGTAGGCAGAGAGGCAGGCAGAGAGAGAGAGAGAGAGAGAGAGAGAGAGAGAAGCAGGCTCCTTGCTGAGCAGAGAGCCCAATGCAGGGCTAGATCCCAGGACCTTGGGATCATGACCTGAGCCGAAGGCAGAGGCTTTAACCCACTGAGCCACCCAGGTGCCCCTTGATTATCCTTTTAAAAAAAGACAAAGTATGTGAAACAGTGGTATTCTGATATGGGATATCAGGCAGCAGGAGGCAGTGGTCCGTAAGAGAAGTCAAACAAACAATCTGAGCCCTGTGATTGCCCCAGCTTACTTCTTTTATCTTTTAAGATTATTTATTTATTTATTCATTTGACAGACAGATCACAAGTAGGCAGAGAGGCAGGCAGAGAGAGAGGAAGGGAAGCAGGCTCCCTGCTGAGCAGAGAGCCCGATGCAGGGCTCTATTCCAGGACCCTGAAATCATGACCTGAGCCGAAGACAGAGGCTTTAACCCACTGAGCCACCTGGGCGCCCCAGCCCCAGCTTACTTCTTAATTAGAGTTTTGGGCCACTGTGTAGGAAGGTGGAACCCAAGTGAACTGGTTATAATCAATTTCTAGATAGTCCAATTTTGCAGTTGGACTTTTGTACTAGAGATATTTTCATGAATGTTTATGTTCTGGCCATGCCCACATCCTTCTGCTGGGGGAAAATAGCATTCTCCCCTTCTTTCTGCCTGAAATTGCCATTGTGCAACATGTGTGATGATAAATCAGTGACTCTATTCCTCATCCTCTGATTTTGACTGATGGAACCAAGGATCAGTTTTCATGCTTAGGTAGAAAATAAAGGCATTGTTTGTCAAGAACTTTGCCCCAGAATTTTGCTCCATATTGGATAGTCACTAATTGAGTGGTTCCGCTTGGAAAGCACAGATGTCCACAAAACAGGAGGGCTCCTGGAACTCAGGAGCTATTATTTTGGTTTTGCACGAGGCCTGATATGTATTCCAGTCTTTTCTCTCATAATAAATCCCTATCACCAAAGATAATGCCTTTGTTTTTTTTCTTATACACTAAAGTGGTTTCTTTATTCTTCTTATTAATGATAGCTGTGATTGAGTATGCACCATGAACTATGCTCAAATATAATAGCATCAATATGATAGTCTTGTAGGAAATTATTATTATTATAATTATTATTTTTATTACAGTTATACAGATTATGGCCCAAGGTCAAGTGGTTGGTATATATCACAACTGTGATTTAAATCCAAGTTCAAGGGGCGCCTGGGTGGCTCAGTTGGTTGGGCGTCTGCCTTTGGCTCAGGTCATGATCCTGGGGTCCTGGGATTGAGCCCCACATTGGGCTCCTGGCTCACCAGAGATCTGCTTCTCCCTCTCCCTCTGCCTCTCCCCTTACTCATGCTCTCTCTGTCTGTCTGTCTCAAATCCTTAAAAAAACAAAACAAAACAAAAAAAAAACTGTTTAAATCCAAGTTCAAGTTCCTATGACCATTAATTTATACTCCTTTTCTTCCTCCACTTATGTACTTCCACCTATATTTCTTCCACCTAAGTTAATTAGGACGCCTAAAAAAGATGAAACTCTGATCATATATTTGGCTCAAAACCTGTTTTTAATGTTTCTTCTTCTTGGATAATTATTACTAAAATTGGATCTGTTTTCCTTCAGTGATTTGTCATTTAACTGCTATTAAAATTCTTATGAGAATGTACGTGAATAACCATTTTTGCAAGTAATTAAATAAGAGATTATCTTCTTTTTGAGAAAATGTTAGCTGCCAGCAAATATGTTTTCAGCTAATAGGTTTTAAATTAAATTCATTGTAAGTGGTATTTTACCACTATGTACAAGAACTGAATTCTTTTTTTTTTTTTTTAATTTTATTTATTTGTTAGAGAGAGAGCAAGCGAGCACAGGCAGGCAGACAGGCAGGCAGAGGCAGAAGCAGGCTCCCTGCCGAGCAAGGAGCCCGATGTGGGACTCGATCCCAGGACGCTGGGATCATGACCTGAGCCGAAGGCAGCCGCTTAACCAACTGAGCCACCCAGGCGTCCCAAGAACTGAATTCTTATCAGAAAGACTAATAAGCAAAGAAACACAGACATAATTCTTGCCTTCAGGTAGAAGCATTTTAGAAAAGTCTAATAAATAAATAGATTCCGAAGCTAGTTAAACTAGGGTTGAACAAATAAGTGTAATCAAAGCAGGGTGGAAAGTTTCAAAAGCAGATGGTGTGACAGAGCAGAAAATGGGATGGAAGGAGGAGACACTTAGACCAAATGGGAAAACACAGTATTTTGAAGCCATTCAGTATAGTGTCAACTAGACTTATACCTGTCCACATCCCATAAACATGTATTTGAATTTCATTGTATTAGGATATTTTGTTTCAAAATGAGAGCATCAAAAAAAAATAGTGACCATGTCTTTAGTCATGAGGGAATTGTGTCATAAATTTTATAGCACACTAAAAGCTACTAAACTGTTAGCGTATATGGTTAGGATTAAGCCATATTGGAACATTTGAATATTCAATAAATCAGAATTGCATATTGCCTGGTGATAGTATGTAAAGAAACCTTATTATAGCTTAGTGGTATATTTATTCAGGTTGTCAGAGTCCCCTCCAAAGAGTAATTGCGACTGAATAGATGACAAACTTAGAAAGATTATAAAATTAAAAAGAAGAGGAGGTAACACACATGAAATAAATTCCTAATCCTTTGTTCAGGAAATGTTTAGTCTTATGGTGTCCAATAAATCAGGGAAGCACAATCAAAATGTCAAGATTCAATAAAAGCATCATTTTCTCTGTAACTGATTCTTTTTGCTTTCCCCATTTTCCTTTTTCACAATAGTTGTATTTCTCATTTTAACCGGACCAAATCGTTTTTGCAACTCCATGCGTTTTTCAGTCACATAGACATGAAGGGGTGACTGTAGGTTAGAAGAGAAGAAATGAAATTGGGAAGTAAGAAGGGAGGACTAGCAGCAAGGAAGGAGGGACAGAAAAAAAAGGAAGAAGGGACACAGGGAAGGAAAAGGCAATGGAAAGCAATGGCAGAAGGATGCCACAGCACAATGAATGGACACTAGCTGTTCCTCAGGTTTGATAGGCCCTTTAAAAACCTTTTTTTGATCAAATAAGGACACATGTTGGTCTCTTATAGATTCATAGTGCATATTACCACACCCAGGACTCTGAGAAGAAATTGGTTTAGCTTTAACTTGACATTTCTCAAATGGATGTGCTCATGATTCTTTGGGTAATGACCATTAATGGCTACAATAATTTGATTCCCATGGCACACACTTCAGTAAAAAACTGGAGTTTGCGATTTTTTTTGTGCATATTATTTATTTATTTATTTTTCCTCTTAAGCACAACTTCTCTTACCTTTTTTCCAGCTTTGTTTGAAGGGATGGAATTGACATATAACATTGCATAAATTGAAGGTGCATAACAGGTTGGTTTGATATACTTACCTATTGTGAAATGATGACCACCATAGTATCAGCTAACACCTCCACTGGGTCACATAATTACTATTTATTTTTCTGTGAAGAGAACTTTTAATATCTGTTCTCTTAGTAACTTCCCAGTATATAACACAACATTATTAACAGTACTCACCAGGTTGTACATTATCCTCAGAACTCATTTGTCTAAAGTTTGTATTCTGTGACAACTTCTCTTTAATTGGATGTTGGGCTGTGTTGATTGTGATGCACATCTTATGTGATACTCAATATCAACTCTTCTGGGAAATACTGCCCACTAGGTCTGTATATCACATGCTCTCTAAGCCATAGTTCTACAGTCTCTGAAGATGTGTTTTGAGTAAAAAGCCCAATCCATTTTAGAATATTTTAGAAAGGTAGATATGGTAGGCCGGGTAATGACCTCCAAAGGTGTTCATGCCCTAATTCTTGGCATTTGTGAGTGTCACTTTGCATTGAAACAGAGACTTTGCCAGTGAGATTAAGTGAAGAATCTTGAGATGGTGAAACCATTTGGGATTATCCAGATAACCCCAACCTAATCACTTGAGTGCTTAAAAGTAAAGAACAATTGCCTGGTGCAGACAACCAGAGAGAGGGTAGCATGATAAGGACTCAGCCCACCGTTATTAACATAGAAGATGGGGGAAGGAGGACCATGAGCCAAGGAAGGTGGGCAGCCTCTAGAAGTTGGAAGAGGCCTCCAGAAAGGAACACAGCCCTGTTTATTTTTTAATTTTTAAAAAAGATGTATTTAGGGGCACCTGGGTGGCTCAGTGGGTTAAAGCCTCTGCCTTTGGCTCAGGTCATGATCTCAGGGACCTGGGATCGAGCCCCACATAGGGCTCTCTGCTTAGCCGAGAGCCTGCCTCCTCCTCTCTCCCTCTCTGCCTGCCTCTTTGCCTGCTTGCGATCTCTGTCTGTCAAATAAATAAATAAAATCTTTAAAAGATGTATTTATTTATTTGAGAGAGAGGGAGAAAGAGAGCATGTGCATGTGAGGGAGAGAATCTCAAGCGGACTCCCTTGAGCAGGGAGCCCCACACACGGCTCAATCCCACCACCCATAAGATCATGACCTGAGCCAAAACCAAGAGTTGA
Organism: Taxidea taxus jeffersonii; assembly: GCA_003697995.1. Classification (NCBI taxonomy): domain Eukaryota; kingdom Metazoa; phylum Chordata; class Mammalia; order Carnivora; family Mustelidae; genus Taxidea; species Taxidea taxus. The sequence continues at coordinate 37,872 of ML104259.1, read as the reverse complement.
AGTCTTAACCAGCTGAGCCACCCCAGGGCCCCAAACACAGCCTTGTTTATATCTCAGTTTTATCCCAGTAAGAACTATTAGACTTTTAACCTATAGAACTATAAGAAAATATATTTGTAATGTTTAAGTCACCAGTTTGGGGGAGTTTATAATGGTAGCAGTAAAAGTCTAACACCATAAATAAGCAAGGTAGAAGAGGAAGTATTTGTGTTGAACAACCTCCTCTACAAAAATATTATTTAAAAATGTGCATTCTGGGACAATGGTGGACAGAATTCCAAGATATCTCTAAGATTCCTGGTATATACACACTTTCTCAGTTATTCAGACATTACTCTGGGTGCTGCTGCAAAAGGATTTTGCAGAGGTAATTAAGGTCTTATATCTATTGACCTTAAAATAGGAGATCATCCTCTATGGGCCTGATATAATCAGCTGAGCTCTTAAAAGTGATGAGGCAGGGACGCCTGGGTGGCTCAGTTGGTTAAGCAGCTGCCTTCGGCTCAGGTCATGATCCCAGTGTCCTGGGATCGAGTCCCACATCGGGCTCCTTGCTCAGCAGTGAGCCTACTTCTGCCTCTGCCTGCCACTCTGTCTGCCTTTGCTCACTCCTGCGCTCTCTCTCTCTGATTAAAAAAAAAAAAAAAAAAAAAAAGTGATGAGGCAGGCATCTCCTAGTAAAAGAGATTCAAAGAATGAGAGAAATTTAACACCAGGGAGAGTCTCCATTGCTGGCTTTGAAGAAGGGGTCTATTGCTCCTTGCAAGATTGGGGGTCATCTCCAAGAGCTGAGAGTGGTCCCAGTGGACAGCCAGTGAGGAAATAGGGACTTTAGTCCTACAACCACAGGAACTGTACTCTGCCAACAACATGAATAACCTTGGAGAGAAACCATAAATCCTGATAAAAACATGGTCAGCCAATATCTTGATTTCAGCCTGGTAAAATCCTGAGCAGAGGGGTGCCTGGGTGGCTCAGTGGATTAAAGCCTCTGCTTTCAGCTCAGCTCATGATCCCAGGGTCCTGGGATCGAGCCCCGGATCAGGTTTTCTCTGCTCAACAAGGAGCCTGCTTCCCTTCCTCTCTCTCTGCCTGCCTCTCTGCCTACTTGTGATCTTTGCCTGTCAAATAAATAAAATCTTAAAAAAAAAAAAAATCCTGAGCAGAAAGCCCAGTTATGCTGTACCCAGAATTTGACCTTTAGAACTGTGACTTTAAAAAATGGGTCTTGGGGGCGCCTGGGTAGCTCAGTGGGTTAAAGCTGCTGCCTTCGGCTCCGGTCATGATCCCAGGGTCGTGGGATCGAGCCCCGCATCGGGCTCTCTGCTCTGCGGACAGCCTGCTTCCTCCTCTCTCTCTCTCTGCCTCTCTGCCTACTTGTGATCTCTGTCTATCAAATAAATAAATAAAATCTTTAAAAGAAAATGGGTCTTGTTTTAAGTCACTGAATGTATCGTAATCTGTTACCCAGCAATAGAAACGAATGCAGGTATATTGAAAGAATTTTTAAAAATTATATAAAGCTCCATTTCATTCAATGATGGCATTTACATTCAGCCCAAGGGAAGCACTTCCCATAAGATCATATACCTTTGAGGGTAATTATTTATCCAAGTATATGTTCCAGAGCACATCCTTATCTAGACTTGAATGAATAGGTTTTGATTTGAATTATCCCATTTCTGTTGGGGACCATTTTAAAGGATCTCAACAATAAGCACCTTCACTCTTAGGATGTTCATTTTCTATTTCCATTTGATAAAGCAAGTCCAGTTTATTTATTAAAAAGTTGATATGTGTTCCCATCAAAAGACTAGTACTGATCACATCCCTCAGGTTTGAGAATAGACTTCAGGGTACTGAATTGGGAAGAACTACGTGGGAGACATGGACCTGTCTCCATTGCTCAGTTGGTGGAAATGCTCCTTTCATTTTATTACTAATAAAAATGAATGGGATTTATTTATTTATTTATTTATTTTAAGATTTTATTTTTTATTTGACAGACAAAGACCACTAGTAGGCAGAGAGGCAGGCAGAGAGAGAGGAGGACGTAGGCTCCCTGCTGGGCAGAGAGCCCAATGCGGGGCTTGATCCCAGGATCATGAGATCATGACCTGAGCTGAAGGCAGAGGCTTTAACCCACTGAGCCACCCAGGCGCTCCATGAATGGGATTTAGTGAGAAAAATCTCAGAGGGCATTTTATCTGAACTGGGTATTCACAGTTCTTAAAAGTACAAATACCGCCTACTTTTGTGTCTTGATTGGTTCTCTTGGTCATATGGTAAGAAAAGGGACTCAGAGGAAGAGGGAGTAGGCAGATGATTCTCAGGAATAAAAGGATAATGTTAATGCTGGGGTCAGGATCCATGTCTAAGAGGAGAAGAGCATGCCATAGTGGCAGGAACATAGTCCACAGCTTGCTCATTTGTGAATTCAGCGTTGATGAGAGAGCCCAGAGAGATCCCATTTAACATACACCGGCAAAGTTTCTTTTGGGTGGACCTCAACCCGAATTCTAGGTTGCAGATAAACAGGGAGCTGCAAAGGGATATTTGTGGTGGAAGCAATAGTCTTTCACAACGTTCTCTACCCCAATCAGAAGTAGAACACATGTGGAATAATATATGTTGTGTGAACATTAAATTTAATCTGCAGTATTAACATAAAGTATTTGAATGGATAACAAGACTTAAAATAGAGTTTTCTTTTTATCCATTCATTTAAAACATATCTGACAAAATGAAGAACTCTTATAACTAGGAGAGTAAATGTACATGTAAATGTATCCACTATGGCAATAGAAATTTTATTTTATTTTTAGTTTTTAAAGATTTTATTTATTTGACAGAGAGGGACACAGTGAGAGAGGGAACACAAGCAGGGGGAGAGGGAGAAGCAGGCTTCGCACTGAGCAGGGAGCCTTGTGTGGGGCTTGATCTCAGGACTCTGGGATCATGACCTGAGCTGAAGGCAAACACCAAATGACTGAGCCACCCAGGTGCCCTGAAATAGAAATTTTAAGTCTGTGAAGAACTGATATCAAGTGGCAGGCTGTCTAGATCAACTCTCTACATGCAGGACATTATTTGATTTAGATATAAGATTTTAAAATCACTTAATCATGTAATCCAGTGAGATGTCTTTACTCTAACCTGAACATCTCTTTAGAAAACTCAAATCACAAATGGGGATTTTGGCAAGAGATAATGACTTGTTAAACTTACAAGACAATTGTTTTAGAGATTAACATAGTGTATATAACATCAGTTGTTTGGAGATCTGATTATAATGGCAAGTTTACTTTGAGTTTAAGAAGATGAGGAAGAGGGATGCCTGGGTGGCTCAGTCATTAAATGTCTGCCTTTGACTCAGGTCATGATCCCAGGGTCTTGGGATTGAGTCCCACATCAGGCTCCTTGCTCAGCAGGGAACCTGCTTCTCCCTCTTCTACTCCTCCTGCTTGTGTTCCCTTTCTTGCTCTGTGTCTCTCTCTGTCAAATTAAAAAAAAAAAAAAAGAAGATGGGGGGAATCTTTTTTGTATGCTTTCTTATAGCACATACTCTCTAATTTTTTTTTTCTTTTAGGGGTGCTTTTAAAAAGCATTACCACAACCAAAAAGTAAAAGTTATTATTTATCCAGAATTTGTCCAGTGTAAAGTTTGGACCTGTTGTAATCTGAGTCAAAAATGAGTGCCCCTTTTTACCTTAATGGAGATAAAAGCATCTCCCAGGTTGGAGCACTTATTAAAATGATTTTTAGAGAATAAAATGAAATGATTTTTTGAAAGATTTTATTTATACATTTGAGAGAGAGAGAGAGAGAGAAAATGAGCACAAGTTGGGGGAGGATCAGAGGGAGAAGTGGGCTCCCCACTGAGCAGGGAGCCCAACGCTGGACTCGATCCCAGGACTCCCGGATGAGCCAAAGACAGACACTTAAGGACTGAACCATCAAGGCACCCCTAAAATGAAACAGCTCTTTTATTTAGATGCACAGTAAGTTATTTAGAAAACATAAAAACACTAAATAATATATGCCCCACATTTAGCCTTTGGAAGTCCAGTGAACTCTAAAATATGTGTTGGTTCTCTGTGTGGTGGTGGGGGAATGCAGAGATGCCCAGTATTGGGACAGGTGTCATAGCAAATGTCCTTACTGGAGTTGTGGCTTTAGCAGGCAGAGTCTGTGTGGCAGTAATAATAAGCCATGTTTGGATTAATTTCAAATACTTCAATTGGACTGGTTTTTGAGTGAACAAATCAGATCTGGGTGTTAGTATACTCTCAGTTTTGGTGCTAATTGCATCCTTAGTATGCCTTAATTTTCTCTGATGTTAGTAATTGGGTTTCATTGCTGTCACTTTGTGCCTGTGTGGTAGTGAGATATTTGAGCAATACCAGGTTGGGGGTAACCAGAAGTACCAGGTTGTGTCCCTGGTTTTCCCTTTAATTTAGCTACAATCCTTATGGGCTTGTCCCTGCCAAAGGCTCAGATCTCTAATAATTTGGCATGGGGAATGATGCATGAGTTATTAAAACATACAAGAGCTCAGACAGAGGAAGAAAGGGGCTACACCATCTACTGCTGAATCTGTTATAAAACAAATAACTTCCTAGGAATTTACTGAATACAAGTTTGGTGGGCCTCACATCTGGCTATGATGAGGTGTAAAATATGAAATAGCAGTTAACAGTGTTGCGACACAGCTGAATCTAGAAGAGCTTATTTTGGAGAGGACTGTTTTCTCATCTTAGCTTCCTGTTTGGACTTATGACCACTAGCTGGCCTGTGGATGCTATTTAAACTAGACACTATTTTTATAACTTTTGTCTCATATTGTTCTCAATTTATTCTCAGTGCTTTCAGAATGTCAATAAAAAGGCTGACCGGGGACGCCTGGGTGGCTCAGTTGGTTAAGCAGCTGCCTTCGGCTCGGGTCATGATCCCAGCGTCCTGGGATCGAGTCCCACATCGGGCTCCTTGCTCGGCAGGGAGCCTGCTTCTCCCTCTGCCTCTGCCTGCCTCTCTGTCTGCCTGTGCTTGCTCTCGCTCTCTCTCTCTGACAAATAAATAAAATAAAATATTTAAAAAAAAAAAAAAAGGCTGACCGGTAGCTGTCAGCTGATTTTAGTTCCGTGGTCAATTAAGGCTTCACAGAAATATAAAAAAAAATTGCGTCCCAATCCAAGGAGACTGAGACCTGCCATTCTTGATAATTCCAGGGATTCAAATTTCATCTAATTTAGAATTCACAGGAATATATTTTCACAATGGACATACCCGTGAGCAAACATTTTTTAAAGGGATAATCAGGACCATCTGAGATATTTGCCTATGGTTCAGAAAACTTTAATGGCCACTAGGATTGGCAGAAGTCTCCTCTGAAGAACTCAGAATTCGATCCTGCTGGCACGGCTAATTTGACCAGATTATGTTTTGACCAGTCATAGGCTGGGCCTCATATAGACCCTGTTTGCATAGTTAACTGTCAGCACTGGTCCCTTCCCAATTAAAATTAGACTAATTCCACTTCCAGCAGCTCAGCAACCTGCCCCTTGAGTCTACCATCTGTCTCTTTTGCTGCTTTACTAGATAAATCCCTAAATCTCGGGCTTAATCCAATAAGAAGGGTATTTCTTGCACATGTCACTCTAAACAGGTGCTCTAATTGGCAGGTAACATCTCATAGGCAGTGATGCTTGGACTCAGGCTTCATTGATCTGCAACACATGGTTTCCAAGTTGGCTCTCTGAGGCTGTAAAGGCATAAGAGAATGTAGGATTCATGTATATGTTTTTATGAGTCAAGCCTGGAAGTCCCTCCTCTTTAATTCACTACTGTTAGACCCAACTCAGTCACATGTCCATACCAAACTGCAGGGGAAGCTGGGAAGTATAGTCTGTGTTTGAGTGCAAGAAGAAAAGAAATTGGGTTTGATGACTAGGTAATCTCTGTCACACATGTATCCAATTATTCTAACAGTATTTAAATTTATTTTTTTACTTTTGCCTTTGTTGCTTGTGATTTCTCACACATGAGTTTCTTAAATTATTCCAATTTGTATCTAAAATATCTTTATTAAAATTTGGTTGTATATTTTTAAAGATATATATGTATGTGTACATACATATATGTATATGTGTATATATATACACACATATATATATAAAACGTGTGTGTGTGGTTATGTGTGTGTAATTCAAGGTCACATAGAGCCATATCTGGAACTTGAAACCAGGATTTATAACTTTGAGTCCACTAAGTGATTTCCTCTTATTATACAGGCAATCTTTGACTTACAGAGGTTCTTCAGCTTACAACTTTTTAATTTTATAATGGTATGAAAGCAATATGCATTCAGTAGAATTTTGGAATTTTGATTTTGGATCTTTTTCTGGGCTAGTGATATGCAAGATTACTCTCTCGTGATGCTGGGTAGGGGCTGCCCCAGATCCCAGTCAGCTATGTGATCATGAAGGTAAACAGCCAATTCTTCTATAACAATTCTGTACCCATAAAACCACTCTATTTTTAACTTTCAGTACATTGGTCAGTACATTACATGATATATCCAACACTTTGTTATAAAATATGCTTTGTATTATATGATTTTGCCCCACTGTAAGCTAATGTTTGAGCGTCCTGGGGCACATTTAAGGCAGGCTAGGCTAAATTATGGTCTCCAGTAGATTAAGTATATTAAGTACATTTTTGACTTATGATATTTTTAACTTATGATGAGTTTATCAGGATGTAAGGATGTAATCCCATCGTAAGTTGAGGAAGATCTGTACTTCAATCTCTAATTTATGCAGAAGACATAATGTCCATGAATCAACACTTTTGATTATTATCATCTCTACTTTAAATTCCAGCAGTGGGTAGTGAATATCTAAAAGCAATAAAATAAAAAACAAACAAAAAAACCTTAAAGAGCCATGAAAGCATCAGATTTTCAGATCTTTTTATAATTACCTCTGCCACTTCTTCCAATTTTTTTGCTAGTATTAATTACTTCTTTATCAGATTGATTCAGAGATTTATTAAAATCATCCTGGAATTTGTGAAGTTAGAGAGAGGCATAGACACATCCATAGATAGATAGATCAATTAATTGATAAATAGATATGATGGAAGCCTGAACTTTCTAAAAAATTACAAAAGTATAGAGATCAAGCCCACATCATTCACCTCTTTTCCTCTGTATCTAATAAAGGACATACAATGGGAGAACAGCAGAAAAAAAACCAGTGGTACCTGTGAGTACAAAAATTGGACTTTGGATCAGAAATCCAACTGCAAACCAACAAAAGGAGAGGGTTAATCTGTGTAGGTATGACGAGCTTTGAACCATGATGATGACACCAGTGTCTTTATGCCAATTCCCAGGGTGGACAGCTGTTTCTCATTATTGCTGCCAAGTAGGAGTCCAGGAAAGAGCAGAAAATCCAAATGTGGCGTTCATAAAGAAACGAACCGAAGTTCAATAGACTCAGAAAGGAATTAGCTATTCAGTGAAAAACACTAAAAAGACAGAACCACCTGGTGTAGGAAAAACTACCCTACAAAGGAACTGTCAACATTACAAATAGCAAGAAGAACAGATAGTCTTCCCAGGGTGGAATGAGGAGAGATGTTTTACTCTGGCCTGATAAGGTGAGTAATATGGAAGGATTGCTTCCAGGCAGCTGCTGCCCATTAGGGAAGGTGGTGAGAGACTCCACGGAGAGCCCATCAGACAAAGTTATGTGAAAGTATGTGCACACCAGATACTCTATTGAAGATATTAGATTGATCATGCTCCAAGTTTTATTGTGGCTAGAATGTTTTCTGGGCAAAGGGAAAAAGTCCAGGCTTGGATTGTCCATATGTCTTAAACACTTAATGAAAAATTATATTATATTAATTCCTTTATATCCTCTGTTACTTGTCCAAGAGACTAAATGTGATTCAGATTGTCTTTACAGGCTTCTACTGATTGAAATAGACATTTCTTGGCTTTCCTTTTCTCTTTAAATTCCCTAATTTTATTTTTTGAATTTCCAAGTTAAACTTACTGAAGGTAGAACCAACACTTCTTGATTGTTTACTATGTGTCAGTCCTTATCTAAATATTTTGTCTCTCGCAGTCCTCATTACAACCCTGTAAAGGAGATAATTATAAGAACCACATTGCACAAATGAGGAAGTTGCTTTGCTGAAGGATACACAGTCAGTAAATAGCAGAACCGGATCATTTATTGTATTTCTCAGGTCAAAGGTCATGCTCTTTCCCCTAGAAGTGATGTAAGGATCCCTGACATTGGGTTTGAGCTTCACTGATTTTCTGCTCTTCCTCTGACAGTTAACAAAGCAGCTTTTTCAACTTTCCTCTACTTTACGCTCTTGGAGGGAACACTGGAGCTGGGGTCACTGTGTTCTTTGTAATCTTGAGCATGCACTTTACCTTAGTTTCTCCAATGGTGAAATGATGGGATTGGACTAAATGAGTTCACCCATCACTTCTAGCTTTGATGAATCTCTAGCCCAAGGACCAGGACCAGGAGGTACCATCCTCTCCACCATACTCCTCATTGGGATAGCTATGAAGAACCTAGAGAGTCTTTTCCCTTGCTGAGTATTGCCCCCTTCACTTCTTCCTTCATTGTAGGCAACACTATTTAAAAAGGTGGAAGTGGGGGGCACCTGGGTGGCTCAGTGGGTTAAGGCCTTTGCCTTCAGCTCAGGTAATGATCCCAGGGTCCTGGGATTGAGCCCCACATGGGGCTCTCTGCTCAGCAGGGAGCATGCTTCCCTTCCTCTTTCTGCCTGTCTCTCTGCCTACTTGTAATCTCTGTCAAGTAAAATAAAATCTTAAAAAAAAAAAAAAAAGGTAGAAGTGGGGAAACTTCCCTGTTTGGCAAAGACACTCAAAAAGCTGGGCATGAGGGTGCACATCAGCTTCGCATTCATCAAGCTGAAGTCAACCCTTATCATCAGTAAGTTCGTCTGTTGCAATCATCAGGAATGACCTAAGTCACAGTAGGAAGATTCATCCATTTTTCCAGATAAAAAGAAAGCGTTTGCCTCTTTTTTTGTACTGGCTGCCTACTGAAAGTGCTTATCTAAAACACCACTGCTGAAAGGAATGATATCTAACCATTCCTGGAAACCTGGCTGCATATGTAAAGTTACACCCCTGTTTACCCCTAGTGACCCATTAGGTATTTTTGGGACACTTGTCTCATCACAGGAGCAAGTCATAGGTGAGCATGGTAATTTCATTTCCCCATGTCATGGAAGCAGTTCTAGAATGGATCTCTTTCTCAGTTGTGACTATGAACACTCTTTCTTTTAGGATAAGATCCTCTAAATCTTAAGTGAGGTGACGTTTTTGTTCAATCATTATTCAGTAGAGTTAAGCATCTATTTAATGCATTTAAGGGCAAGTTACTTCTCTGATGATAATTTCATTATCTATAAAGTAGCTAAAAATCACATGGGCTTATAGAGTCATTACATGACGTAATTAAGAAAATGAATGGAAATGCTTCCCTTCTCTGTGGAAGGTGCTTGTCAGTCATTGTGCAGTATAAAAAAAAAAAGATGACTTCATAAGGAAATGGATCAGGTCTTCAAGAAGTTACAGTCTGGTAGGAGATGTAAGGTATGTCCATAAATCACCTAAAATTATAGAAGAAAGAAGCATGCATGTAAGAAATACGGATAAACCATATTTGGAGGAGTTTGGAGGAGAGAGAATATTTTTTTCATTATTTTTTATTTTTTAAAGATTTTATTTTTATTTATTTGATAGAGATCACAAGTAGGCAGAGAGGCGGGCAGAGAGAGAGGAGGAAGCAGGCTCCTCGTGGAGCAGAGAGCCCGATGCGGGGCTTGATCCCAGGACCCTGGTATCATGACCTGAGCTGAAGGCAGGTGCCGGGAGAGAATACTTTTAGGATTATAAGACACATGTTTTGCATGAAACATTTGAACTCACCTCTTCAGCATGAATAAGATTTGGCCATATAAAAATAGGCGAAAGAAAATATTGTTACTTCCTAAAGGTGAAGGGAAGGGAATAGAACTAAGAAATAGATGTGAAAGGAGAATAATCAATGGTTTGATTTAACTGGAGTGTATGGAACACAAGGGGCTGACTAGGAAATGAGGTTGGAACTGCAGGTGTGGGCCAGGTTGGAGGTAGGTTTGAATGGCAGCCTAAGGAGTGCTTTTATTTTGGAGATCGAAGTTTAGGGTGACATTAATAAGAACAGAGAGGCCAAGAGGTAGAGCAGACATATAATGGAAGAGAAGAGAAAGTTTGATAAGGAGTAGAATTCACAGACTAGATTTGAAAGGAATCAAGGGTCTTCTGATTGAGCTGCTAGAGGGGATGTGGAACTGGTGATGCTGGAGGAGAGATAACTGGACAGTTCCCATGGGCTGTACTTTATATCAAGCAACTTCCAGTATAACTCAGTAGAACAGAACAGCCTAATAAGATTTTGGTAAAAACCCCACCTTAGCAGTTCCGATGCTCATGTCAATCCTTACCCACCTAAGGCAATACAGGTGTCAGAGGAAGTGGGAGTAGATGGGAAATCTGAGATAAAACGTAAAGTTATTGAAGTTATTAATAAAAAGAAATAAGAAATGCTATAGTGCATACATTTGGGAATCAATTTATAGCGTGTTCTTGATAGTATGGAGGGAAGAAAAACCCAATAAGCCTTCCAACAATTAAGTGAAATAAGTTATTGATAAGAATAAATAATGGAGCAAATAATACACATTAACTACATTAAGTACAAAGAGTAATTGCAAGATAAAAAAAATAACTGATATGTGAAAGGCAGTAAAATCCAAAGGAAAAATTAGGTGCTAACAAGTTGCTAGTGTTTATATTTTAATGTGGTAAGTTGTCATTCCTCTCAAAGGATTTACTGATTTAAGGAACAAAAGGAAATTTCTGGCAGCAAGAATTATTGAAATAGAAAATTCAAGAGAGGCAGTGAAAACCCCATTACCACCATGTCAGTGAGCCTTATCTGTAGTTTATTTTCTGCAGCTTGATTTTGTGGATGCAGACTGGTTACAAAGATTAGGAGCCATAAAGATAAGATAAGCGATAGAAAGGGTGACCTGAAAACAGTATACGATACAGCTGACATGGCAGAATAATATCATAGCACCTTGGAACACTGAAAATATCAAAAAAAGACTCCCTGCCATAAAGCCTTGGGAAAATAACTCTGTGCAGTAATACTGGGAGAATATTATTACAAGTATCAAATTTCTTCACAGGCTTTGGGCACATTTACTGACATAATACAAGTCAGAAATCTCTGCCATTATTTCTTACAATTTCGCGTCTAACAATAAAAGAACTTCCTATAAAATATGAGGGCTTAGATAATTCACTTACAGTGAACCCTCCTAGAAGGTCAGAAAATGAAGTCAACCTAACTCTTTATTCACTTGTTTGCAGTCTGAAGTGAGGAGGACTGGCTTACACTGGTCTTTGTGTCCACCCTGTGAGTAAATTGTAGGAGCCAAGGCTAGAAAGATCTTCAGAGACTTTGAAATCCAGGTTTTAAACTTTTTCGACTATACTCTTCTGAAATAAATGGGCAGTTATGTGAGGGTCTGTGATGAGCAGTAATATGGCCAAATCTGTATTTTATGAAGAATTATCTGGTAGGTACAAAATAAACTAGACTAAGGAGGGCTTTGAGCCAGTGAGAAAAGTTAAGATGTTCTTATAAAGCCTGATCTAAATAGTGTCAGAGAGGACCGTCTGAGAGGTATTTTCTTTCTTTTTTTTTTTTTTTTAAAGATTTTATTTATTTGACAGACAGAGATCACACAAGTAGGCAGAGAGGCAGGCAGAGAGAGGAGGGGAGAAGCAGGCTCCCCGCCGAGCAGAGAGCCCAACGCGGGACTCGATCCCAGGACCCTAGGATCATGACCCAAGCTGAAGGCAGTGGCCTAACCCACTGAGCCACCCAGGCGTCCCGAGAGGTATTTTCGAAGTAGAATGATAGGGTCAAAGAAAAAATGAAGGAACTGGAATGGGTGATGTCACTGAGAGAAATAAAACAGGATAGAAGAAACATGTTTGCAAAGAAATAAATACTTAAAAATATTTTCTTTTCCAATGGAAATTCTTTTATAGAGAGTTTTTGACTGAAAATTGAGGTAGAAGTTAAGGGAAAGTTAACTCATGGTACCATCTGGAGAAGCTTTGCGTTGGATAACCAAGGGGTCCACGGTGGCTCAAAAGGCCTTGGGACTGGAAAGAATATTTGACCTGGAAGTCACAGGGCAGGCCCAGTAGAGGTAGCTGAGAGGGTAAGATAGAAGGATATATGGATATGGGCAAAAATGGGAATTCCTGAAGAATGTAAGTAATGCCCTGCTGGCTCCCTGACACGAGATCCTGCAACCTTTGCAGCTGAGATATCTTAACTCCCATGCATAGCTTTATTAGTGTCCAATCTCTGACCAATGCAGATTTTTTTTTTATAAATATACCTTTTTTTTTAAAGATTTTATTTCTTTATTTGACAGACAGAGATCACAAGTAGGCAGAGAGGCAGGCAGAGAGAGGAAGGGAAGCAGGCCCCCTGCAGAGCAAAGAGCCCAATGCGGGGCTCGATCCCAGGACCCTGGGATCATGACCTGAGCCGAAGGCAGAGGCTTCAACCCACTGAGCCACCCAGGTGCCCCCAATGCAGATTTTTAAAAAAGATTTTATTTATTTATTTGACAGATCATATTTGACAGATCACATCACATTTATTTGACAGAGATCACAAGTAGGCAGAGAGGCAGGCAGAGAGAGAGAAAGGGAAGCAGGCTCCCCACTGAGCAGAGAGCCTGATGTGGGGCTCAATCCCAGGATCCTGAGATCATGACCTGAACTGAAGGCAGAGGCAGAGGCTTAACCCACTGAGCCACCCAGGCACCCCTGACTGATACAGATTTTAAGCAGGGAAGAATTTTAAAAATGATTTAGACAGCATCAATTCAGTTTCCCTGTTTATCCTAATCTAAGCAAGTAGTTGGCTCCGTTTCTCATCGTGTTTACTTAAGGTACTGACTGAGTTACCTGACTTCTGCTTAACCTTACACAGGACTTGAGTCCTTTTTATCCTTGAAGACCTGGCGGGGCCTTGAGTCCTGCTCCTGAACCCCGCAGCCACAGGGGACCTTGCTATGTATACTAGATATCACGGTTACCATTGTCTTAACCATTTGCTTACACACCCCACTGCCTGTTGATTGTCACTCAAGTTAATTTTGGGCTAAAGCTCCTATAACCTAGAGACCCCAAAATACAGAAGCCTAAGCAAGATAGAACTTTATTTCTCTCTAAAGTGACAGTCCAGGGGGAAATGGTCCAGACTGGTAGGACAGTTCTTCTCTATGCATTCCTTCAGGGACCTGTGCCTGTTTCATTTAATATTAACTAATTAATTATGTTAATTAATTAACACCTTCTGGGGGTGTGTCTTGAAGCAACATCACTGTTATAATGACATTCCAGCTCAAATGAAGGAGAAAGAGCAGAAGTCAGGACAAGCAATCCCTTTGAAGCAAGCAATATAGAATTTGCGCATATAATTTTCACATTCCGCTGGAAAGAAATGGAATTAGTCATATTACCACAACTAGTCACAAGGGAAGCTATGAAAAATATAGTTGAACTGGGCCATGTTGTGCTAAATTTCTACCATAGAAAGAGAAACAGGCTTTGGAGAATAATTAGCAGTCAGCCACACCAGCCCCGACATTGTTAGTTTGGGTTCATAAAGCTCATTATTTAATTAATCAAGCATCAGTGAAGAGCAAAAATATTCATTTAAAAAATCATTATAAGAATGTCATCCTACAAACACCCACCTATTAAAATGAGCAAATTTCCTGCTCTTTTTTGATGAGGACATGTATATTTATTTGAAGCTACTGTAGTTCATAGTTTCAAACTTGAAATTTTCAACATAGTGAGTTTTCTTTAGTGATTATTGCTAACATTGAACCCTCGGCACAGGACTGATAACTCCATGATGTATAGGCCACGATTCCTCTTTGCTTATGGCAGATACTGCTCATGCGTAATCACAGTTTTCCATGGAACATGCGTGCAGCTTCCTGGTCATTTTTAGCATAGCACTCCAGGGTCATGGCTAACTAATTGGGGTTGGCATGGGGCATTAAAACAATTTGCCATCTCCAAGTGACTGGAGACCCCTTAGGTTTCAGAAATGATTATTGATTCAGTGTTCTTACTTAAGGCCTACCATGGATACAGATGTCTTTTGTTTTTCCTGTTTTGAATTTTAGACATTCCTTTGGCAAGCAGTGGGGGAAGCTCTATTTCTATAAGTAAGAGATACTCCAAATTCTCCAGAACCTCCTCGGCCAACTCAATTTCTATATATGACCAACTAGGGAAGATGAGGATACTGCTGGCAGGCAAAGTCCTCCGTAGGCTTGTTCTCCAGAGTTTTATCAGTAAGAATCAACCATGTTAAGAACCATTTATTCAGAATGCCCTGCAGACACATAGAGACCACAGAAATGATGGGGTTTGTGTCCAAAAGAAGGAATCTCACAGATATTCGAGTTTGCAAGCCCTTTGGGTTCCCACAAAAATTCTCCCTCAAATTAACCTGAAGTCCTCCGCTAAGGTAAGCAATGTGTATCACATATTAAATTGGCCCCTTGAGATTCTGGAGAGGTGGAAAAAAGGGGACAAACCCCCCAAAAAACAAAATGGCAAAACAAACCGCTGAGATACTTAACATATAAGCCTGTTATGACTACATTGCCAGCAACAAGTTTCTAGCTTTTGAGATTTTTTGGAAAAAGGAATGAGCTCCATTTCTGAAGCAAAGACCCTTTCACTTTTATAGCAGAAGATAACACGGTTTTCCAACTCTCATCCAAAAAAAAAAAAAAAAAAATTAAAGCTCCCTACCCACCCCTCCCCCAATATTTTAAATCTTCTTTACAAATTCGGTCTCTGAATACTGCCAATCGCTAGAGATAATTCCATTATGTTAGCAATCGTGTCAAAAAGAGATGATTTTTGTTGATTTAAAAATGATCACTTAAAATGGTTAAGTTATGATGATCTATGATTATAACATCACCTGGAGACTACCCGGATAATTATTTTTTAACCTCTGGAGCAGGTTACTTGAACATAAGGAGCTCTGTGTGAGAGAACAGTTAGTTGAGAGGTGAGCAGAAGTAGAAGTAATTTTCAAAATCATCCAATTATTTAGTCTCCACTACATAGTTGAAAGAAAAATTTAGTGTAAAATATTACCTCCTATCCATGTCCAGATCT
This sequence comes from Taxidea taxus jeffersonii, assembly GCA_003697995.1. Lineage (NCBI taxonomy): Eukaryota > Metazoa > Chordata > Mammalia > Carnivora > Mustelidae > Taxidea > Taxidea taxus. The sequence goes on along the minus strand of ML104259.1, from coordinate 22,523 downwards.
TGTATTTATGTGAAAAACAAAGTGCAGTAAAGGACATATAGTGTGATACCACCATTAGCAGAAAAATCTCTCTGTCCAAATATACATATGTACTCATAAATCTATCCTTGGAAAGCTAAACGTGAAACTGGAAACACTGGTGTCTTGGGAAGGAACCAAATGAATGGCAGTGACAGGAAGACTACTCATGGTAAGCCTTGTATACACTGGGAATTTGTTATCATATGAATGTAGAATCTATCCCAAAAGCTACATACACATTAAACAAATATCTCTGATTATGCTTATGTCTTTTCAGAAATATTCTCTAAGAGTTCTTTCAGTAAATGTCAGTATGTACCCTTTTCATTTTTACATGGGATTTTGCTCTATATGTTAGAGAACAGGTGACTGAATGTAAAATTCTAGGTTGGCAGTCATTGTCATGCAGCACTTGGCAGATAACTGTTCCATCATTTTCTGGCCTTTGTTGTTGATAAGAAGTTTGTTGTCAATCTATAAGTGCATTTCTTTGCTGGTATTTATATTTTCTCTTTGTTCTTGATGGTATACAATTCACTATGTGACCAGATATGGATCTACTTTTTATTATGTTTTATTTTTATGTTCTGCTTGATTCTTTATCTTCTGCTTAGTTATTTTGGCAATTCTTCAAATGTAGGCTACTACCTTTCCTTCCATGCTCTGCTTTTGCAATTTCTATTAAGCATTAGATATTGGGCTTCTCAATCCATCTTTTGTGTTTCATCTCAGTATTTTTTTTCCCCTTGACTTTTTGTTTGTTTGTTTCAAGTTCTTATCCAAATTCTAGTTAGTTAACATATAGTGTAATATTGGTTTCAGGAGTAGCATTTAGTGATTCATCACTTACATGTAATACCCAGTGTTTACAACATTGCTCTGACTTTCTGTACTGCATTCTGGATAAGCATCTCAGAGCTATTTTCCAAACCCACCAATTAGCTTCTTTACAGAATCCAACTTAGCATTTATCCCATCTTTTGCAGCTTCAACATTTCAGCAATTACTGTAACTTTGATGTTGAAGTATTTGATTGTTGAAATCCATTGATTCACATGATTTTGTTTCATTTCTACTTCTGTTGTTTCTTTTTTTTTTTTTTTAAGATTTTATTTATTTATTTGAGAGAGAGAGAGAGCACGAGAAGGGAGAGGGTCAGAGGGAGAAGCAAACTCCCCGTCGAGCAGGGAGCCTGATGTGGGACTCGATCCTGGGACTCCAGGATCATGACCTGAGCTGAAGGCAGTCGCTTAACCAACTGAGCCACCCAGGTGCCCCTGTTGTTTCAAAATTTTATGTTCTTGTCAAGATGGCAGTTCTGCGTTTGTTCATTTCCTTAAACTTACTCAGTGTACTTACTTTCATTATTTCTTTTTTTTTTAAAGATATTTATTTATTTATTTATTTGTGAGAGAGAGAGAGAGAGTGAGAGGGGAGTCGGGGAGAGGGAGAAAGAGAGAAACTTCAGGCAGACTCCCTGCTGAGCATAGAGCCTGATGCAGGGTCCGATCTCATCACCAGGAGATTATGACCTGAGCTAAAGTCAAGAGTTGGATGCTCAACCAACTGAGCAACCCGTGCACCCTTCAGTGTTCCTATTTTAAACCTTATACTAAATTGTTCAATAAAATAAATTTCATATTGAGTAAATTCTTATTTTAATAATTGCAATGGTTTTTTAGCATTAGAATTATTCAAAAAAATTTTTTTAAGATTTTATTTATTTATTTGACAGACAGAGATCACAAGTAGGCAGAGAGGCAGGCAGAGAGAGAGGAGGAAGCAGGCTCCCTGCCGAGCAGAGAGCCCTATGCGGGGCTCGATCCCAGGACCCTGGGATCATGACCTGAGCCGAAGGCAGAGGCTTTAACCCACTGAGCCATCCAGGCGCCCCTCAAATGTTTTATGATATTGATTTGTTGGCTACATACACACAGACACAGACACACAAAGTGTTCAAGGTCAGCCCTTTAAAATAAATAGAAGAAAAAAATGCAGAAGAGTTACCAATTCAAGTTTCTCTTGCAAGGACTGATAGCCTGGTAGCAACCTTAAAGGTGACTACTGATAATTTTGAGAAGTATATGAAACTAATCTTTTAAACTCAACATCTTGTATAGCATTTGTCATGTGGCATGCACTAAATATTTATTGAACTAATTCTTAATAACCATGATAAAGAAAATTATACAACCACCCCAACCTGCAAAAGGAAACTAAAGCCCGAAAAACAACTTAGAGACTTGCAAATGCTACCTTTTCCAGAAGAAAACAAAATCAAAGAAGTTTCCTGAAACCATGAACTCAAGTCTGAAACTGCCATATACTACCTTTTTTTAAAGATTTTTGTTTATTTATTTGATAGAGATCACAAGTAGGCAGAGAGGCAAGCAGAGAGAGGAAGAGAAGCGGGCTCTCTGCTGAGCAGAGAGCCTATGTGGGGCTCGATCCCAGGACCCTGAGATCGTGACCTGAGCAGAAAGCAGAGGCTTAACCCACTGAGCCACCTGGGTGCCCTGAAACTGCCATATACTATCTTAATGAAGTAATGAAATAGAGCAAATATGGCCAGGATGTGCTTATTATCAAAGTTCAGGAATGCAAGCCCCGCAGAAAAAAGTTGATAGCAAGAGTGGAAATGAGCATTAAGGAAGAATTAAGAAGGAGATTCTTAAGGATGTACATGAAAAGGGTTTACAAAAATAAGCTATGTTAATTGGAGATATGGAAGCTCTAGTAAAAAATGAGACTGACTAAATATCCATAGAAAATGTCTATATGAGACGTTAACCAAAGGTCCGGAGAGATTTAGGGAAGACAGAAACATAATAATAATAATAATAATAATAATAATAATAATAACTACAATACATTATATTTGTACAGCAAAGTACCTTTTATGAAACACTTGTATAAACTTTATCCCATTTGAACTTTACAACCACCCTGTGAAAGAAAATTATTATTTAGATTCAGGCAGAGTAACATACATAGAGCACCTCCTTTATGCTAAGAATGTCTACCTGTTTGCACAATTTAATTGGAGCTAAAATGCCTGTTTAGATCTCAGCTCTGCTGCTTATAAAGTAGGAGGCCTTGGGCAGGTTTCCTCACATAAACAGTGGATCTAATAATAGTTTTTGTTGAAAGGCTTGCTGTGAGGCCTAAATGAATTAGGACATTTTAAGCACTTTAAAGAGAGCCTGGCACATGGCAAGGGCCTTTTAATGTTATCTATGAAAATAATGATGATGATAACGATTATTTTCTTTTCTGATGAAGACGCTGTGGTCTTGTGAAGTTATGTACTTGATCAAGGTCACATTAATTACTCATGCTGAAAACTCAAAGCTAGGTTCTCTCTCCAAGTCCCACGCTTTTGGAGAACACATTGCATATTGTTTTGTTTAGTCCCTGTTTGTGGATAGGTTAGGATGTTAGGATAGTAAACGTAAAGAACAGAATATTTTATGTGTGAAAACAAGCTTGAGACATCCACTGGGAGGAGAGTCCTCAGATAAGGTAAATTTGTTAGTGAGTGTAGCTAAAGAGCCTGGAAGAGCTGTTTTAGCTTTGTTCCTTAGACCTTGGTACTGTACTCAATACCTCCTAGCTTAAGTAGAATTTTTACCTTTTGGCCATTTACTAACCATTCCCCATTTATTTATTTATTTATTTATTTATTTAT
>ML104259.1:0-18414 GCA_003697995.1 Taxidea taxus jeffersonii | reverse complement strand
AAAAAAAAAAGCAGGAACTCCAGATGGTCTTTGGGAAACCACTCCTTACCTACTCTCAGCCACGTTATTTGGGTGAGAAGGATTCCCGACCACTGTCCTGTTCCAGGGGTGGATGCTCATGATTCAACTCCTCAATATCCTATTTCACTTGTCATGGCAAATGGCCATAAATGAGATGTAAGTCAATCTACGATAAAGAAAACTAGAAAAAAAAAAAAAGAGAACTAGGGAGAAATTTGCTGGATTTGGCAGGATGAAATTTTATTTCCTCTTGGAATTACCAGTAGATGCCCTTATGCTCATCTTGGGTAGACCCTGTAAAGATGTGAAGGCTGAAACTGCTGGAGTCATTTTGCTATTATTTGGAGAGCATGAAAGAGAAGAGAGAGAGAGGGGATAACTAGTTTTTAGTGACATCAACTGTGTAGCCTGAGTCTTATCCAAAGCCAGTTCTACTTCTGGACTTTTCAGTTATATAGTTCCTAGCTTTTTAAAATCAGTATATGTGGGGCACAGGGGTGGCTTAGTTAGTTGTACAACCAGTTCTTGATTTTGGCAGGGGTCATGATCTTGGCATCATGAGATCAGGAACTGTATTCGGCTTCATGCTTGATTTGGAGTCTGCTTGAGATTCTCTCCCTCTCTCTCTCTGCCCCCCCTCCCTGCTCACATGCATGTGCACACTCACTCTCTCTCAAATAAACACATGAATAAAATCTTAAAAAAGAATCAGTATATGTTACTTTTTGCTGTTACTGTAACTTGTAACACCCAAAGTCCTGATACAAAAGAATTTTGTAGTTTATTTTACATAAAATAAGTTAATAAACCTGATAAATTAAAAGCTACTGAAAACAATTTAGAAAAGCCATCAACTTGACAGAAAAAAAGAGCATAGTTCACTAAAAGGAAATGCAAATGGCTCTTAGCCAATTTTTAAAAATTGCTTAAACTTCCTCAGATCAGAAGATACACAAATGAAAACTTCATTGAAATACAGCATCTCACCCATTAGATTAACTAAAATCCAAATATTTAACAATGTGTTTGATGAATCTCTGGATTAATGGGCACTTTAATACATTTCTGCAAGGATTGCAAATTGTTACACCACCCATGGAGGATAGTTGGCGGGATCTAGCAAATTTACATATGAATTTTCCTTTGTCAGCATAATCTAGCCCAAAGCTAGACTGGCAAAAAAATACAAGAAAGATTATATGGACAAGGGTATAGATTGGTCTGGTTGAATATAAACAATAATACATATACTCAATAGAATACTATACAGCTAGAAAAGGGAGTGAGGAATACCTCTATATTTTAATATATCGAACATATTAAGTGAAAAGGAGAAGTAGAAAAAATGTATATGAGGCAAGCAAATGACAAAGAAGGAGGTTATATGAATATATATGAATATTTGTTTATTTTTTTTTAATGGGTGACAACCTATACTTTTTAAAAAATTGTTACCTATAAAGAAAAGAAAGAAGTATGATGAGGGTATTGAAATTCAATTTCTTCTAGCTTTGCACAGTGGCAATATCATAGCCAATGAGGTTTATCCAAGGCATGATTATTGCTAATTGAAATCAGATTTCTTTGAATTTAACTTTGATGGAAAATACATTAAATATTTTACATAATTAAAAGCCAAAATTAAATAAAAAGAACAGGTCCTATGGGCACCTGGGTGGCTCAATTGGTTAAGCATCTGCCTTCAGCTCGGGTCATGATCTCAGGGTCCTGAGATTGAACCCCATGCTGGGATCCCTGCTCAGTAGGGAGTCTGCTTCTCCCTCTCCCTTTGCCCCTCCCCCCACTTGTGCTTATGCTCTCTCTCTCTCAAATAAATAAATAATCTAAAAAAATAAAAATAAAAACAAAAATAGGCCCTAAAAGTCAAAAGTGAAATAGAAGAGCTCAGCATTTTAAATGTATAGCCTATTGGGGGCACAACTACACAGAATAACTTGCTTGACTTTAAAACACAGTCATTTGTATATCCCTAGTGACAAAAAACACAAAAACTTGACCCTCCACTCTCCCCTGAAAAATCATAAACTGTTTTCAGCAGTCATATTGTTAGTGGTAGTGTTGGTATTCTAACTCTTCTGTGAGTATGATGAAGAGCACATGGAATAAGTGTTTAAGTTAGTGAACCAAGATTTTCAGCATGGGAGAAAAGAAATAATAGATGAAATCTTGAACTTGACAGAAAGTATGGAATCATAACGCACTTTAAAAAATTACGTATTTCCTATCTGGTGCATTGGAAAGGTCTGGAAATAATGACAAACTAGTAGCAGTGAACCCCTTGTGCTCAGATAGTGATTTCGAAATACCATTTCCCACTAAAAAATACTCAAACTCTGTGGGAAAATTCAGAGTTCAGGTCTGAGGTTGGAAATGGGTAATATGAATCTGGAATATCTTGCCATAACAGAAAGCAAAAAAATTATCAAAGACTACGTGTATCATGTCAAAGTGACATAGAAGCCAACTTGGATAGGTGCCCACTGCCCAAAGATGGGACAGTTTGATTATCAACAAAGATAACAGTCACAGTGAAATAAAACACATTAAGTTAAATTAGTTCATGTGCTACTCAAAAAAATTAAATAAATAAAAACAAAAATAAAGCCCCCTGGCTTCTCTGACCACCTTTGCTGTACGGTATCCAATTTCTAACTCTGAAACTAGTAAAAAATGGATAGAACCAAGCATTTTTCCTGCCTTACCTTACAGAATATATGTCGGATAGTAAAGTGTGTTATGAAAACATTGTATTTGAATCTGATTAAATCTCTAGATCTAACTATCAGTTTACAAAGAACATAGAAAGAAGACTGTTTTAAAGGATACTAGGATGTATAGTATAGATGCAATTGGCTGATTATTTTTTCAACGAAACATTGTAAGGAGAGAGAGAGATGGAGAGGAAGTTAATAGACTAAAGACACATATATTTCAATTATTTGAAACATATGGATGTTACTGAAATTCTGAGTCAAGACAATTATATAAATGTGAATATTAACTGGATTTTTTTAAAAGAATTTTTTTTGAAGATTTTATTTATTTATTTATTTGTTGGAGAGAGAGGGAGAGAGAGCAAATGAGCACAGGCAGACAGGCAGACAGAGTGACAGGCAGAGGCAGAGGGAGAAGCAGGCTCCCCGCCGAGCAAGGAGCCCGATGCAGGACTCGAACCCAGGACGCTGGGATCATGACCTGGGCCGAAGGCAGCCGCTTAACCAACTGAGCCACCCAGGCGTCCCTATTAACTGGATTTTTAAGCATATTAAGGAAAACATAAGTTTTTAATCTTATAATGATGGTATTAGGTTTGTTATTTTTACAAAAACAGAGTTCCTACCTTTTATAGATAGATAGAAGAATTCTTGCAGAGGGATTAATAGGAAGTCTGGGATTTGCTTCAAAATAATATGTGTGTTTGGAGGTGGGAACCAGGTGGAAGGACAATTGAGATTGGCTTAGGATTGGAGAAGGAAATGAGATTGGCTTAGATGTAACTTGGCGATAATGACATGAAGATTAATTGAATCATTTTCTCCACTTTGGTATACATTTAAAATTTTTAGGGCACCTGGGTGACTCAGTTGGTTAAGGGTCTGCCTGAGATCATGACCCAAGCTGTAAGCAGTTACTTAACTGACTGGGCTACCCGGGCACCCTGAAATTCCCTCTTTTTGATTCTGTGGTGGACTTCTTGTATCCCTGGCTTCTTTCATAATGGTCTTTCATGATGCACATGATTGGCCTTTGATATTTTTATAGTTTAATGATCAGCCTTTTTGTCTAAAGGTGCAGGCTCTGAGGCAGGCTGACGGTATGCAAACTCTTATTCTATCACTAACATTAATGACCTCAACCAAGTCATTTCCTCATAGAGAAGGGATTTTAATAAGTATAAAATAATGTTATATGAGGACTGATGAGCTAATGGAAGTAAAACACTAGAGCAGAGTGTTTAGAAATAGTATGGTTCAATCAGTAGTAGTCTCTTTTTTTTTTAGAAATGTAAATTAAAAAAATTTTTTTTTAATTTATTTTTAAAATTTCTTTTCAGTGTTCCAGAATTCATTGTTTATGCATCATACCCAGTGCTCCATGCAATACATGCCCTCCACAATATCCACAACCAGGCTCACCCAGCCTCCCACCCCCCCTCCCCTCCAAAACCCTTAGTTCCTCAGAGTCCACAGTCTCTCATGGTTCAGACGAACCAGTCAGTAGTATTCTTAATCATTTGTTAGCTCTTCATCAGCCTGGTTTTCTCCATGATAACATATATCGATGCAGCATGTCATCTTTTCTTTGAGGCAGTATAGAAACAGTTTTACCTACTGGATCCTCTGTGATCACCCCAGTATGCATGTTTCGGTCTTAATATTGTTTTTGTTATCAGAGTATCCAAAATCTGGATGAGATTAGTATTGTTAAAGTAAGAAATTAAGATTTTTCTCTCTGGATATATAGAAGATAGTCCCTGAACATTATTTATAAATAAACATAAGAAGACTCTAAAAGGTGAAGAGAAAAAGCCAGATTGGCTAAGGACCTCAGGATCCGAGGAACAATATATCAGTAAGTTCCCTGTGTTTTCTTTTTAGCTCATGCTCCCTGGACTGGATGCTGGAGAGGCCAGAAATACCAACAAACGCATAAAACCAAATAAAAGCAGTAGGAAAATCCTGGTCTCTCTAGTCAAAAGCCTGGCAAAGATGCATCCTAGTAAGACAGAAAATTTGTAGACAACTCTTCTTGACTCAACCATCATTCTAGGCCCATCAGCCAAGGTTGAATGAAGAACATAGACTCCCACTCCTGGGACTGTTTGTTGCAAGGACCCCTCACCCCTACTAGGGTTGTATCAGAGATGGCCAAATGGGGAGTAGGGACTTTTACTACCATCAGCAGTAACAAGGACTCTTCCTGCCATGGTGGAGAGTACTAAACACACACTCCTATCCCTCTGATAAGATGCTTGTGAAGAGCCTGAACTTTCACCCCCACACAGTATAACGGGTTGTCTTTCCCTAGCTATGATGTCAGTGGTGACAAGTAGAGGACCTGGACTTCAACCCGCACTGGGCACTAATGAGGTACCATCTATAGTCTCTTGCTGTGTGGTTTCAGAAGAAGCCTGCTAAAACACAAGATTTAAATAAGGACCATTGCATTACAACATAGTTCCCCAAATGTCTAAGATTCAGATATAAAACAATCATCTTACAAAGAACCATGAAAAGCTCAACTTGAATGAGAAAAGACAGTTAACAGATGCTAACACCAAGATGATACAGACACTATAATTATCTGACAAGGATTCTAAAGCAGCCATGATAAAAATGCTTTAATGAACATTTATGAACACATTTGGGGAAAAAAATCTCAGCAAAGAAGCGAATATATAAAAAAATAACCAAATGGAGGGGTGCCTGGGTGGCTCAGTTGGTTAAGCAACTGCCTTTGGCTCAGGTCATGATCCCGGAGTCCTGGAATTGAGTTCTGCATCAGGCTCCCAGCTCCACAGGGAGTCATCTTCTCCCTCTGACCTTCTCACCTCTCATGCTCTCTCTCACTGTCTCTCTCAAATAAATAAAAGCCTTTAAATTAAAAAAAAAATAACCAAACAGAAATGTAGTAACTTAAATAAAAAACTTAATTGATGGGATCCAAAGCAAAATGGAGAAGACAGAGGAATGCTTCAGCAAACTTGAATAAAGGAAAATAGAAATTACCCTGTCTGAATGACAGAGAGAGGATAAACCAGGGAAAGAAAAAACGCAGCTTGGGGGACCTGTGGGAATCTAACAAAATATTTCATATTTGTGTCCCAGAAAGAGGGGAAAGAATATAGGCCTGAAAAAATAAGGAATGGCTGAAAATTTTCCAAATTTGATAAGATATAAACCTACAGATTCAAGAAGCTGAGAAAAACCCATATAGGATGAACCCAAAGAAATTCATGCCAAGACATATCATAATTGAACTTCTGAAACAAAAGACACTTGAAAGGAAGAAGAGAAAAATGACACCTTAGCTTTAGGAAAAAAATAATTCAAATGACAGAAGACTTCTTATCAGAAACATGGAGGCCAAAAGAAAGTGGCACAGTGTTTTTCAAGAGAACTGTCAGCCCAGAGTTCTGCAGCCAGTCAAAACAATCTTGAGGAATAAGGGGGAAATCAAGACATTCTCAGGAGAATGTAAACTAAAAGAATTTGTTGCCAGCAGATCTGCCCTGAAATGGCTCAGTGAAGTTCTGGAAACAGAAAGGAAATGAAAAAGAAGAAAACTTGCCTTATGAGTATGAAATCATTTAATCCTCCCAATCCCAAGAAGTAAATAATGTCATTTCTTCTCATTTTACACATCAGGAAACGCAGGCACAGAGAGGCAAGGTACCTTATTCAGGGACACATAGCTGGTGGAGCCAGGGTTCAAGTCCGGGTAGTTTGGGTTCTTCTGTATTGCAGCCTCTATAATCTGTCTAGATGAACAGATGCCCTTTCTAAGGCTTGGGTGGTATTTGATGTTAAAGCTTCAGGTCTAACTTTACAGTGGATTCCTGTACAACAGCACAATGAAGAGCATAATGCATAGTGTCCTTCTTTTGTTTTCAGTGAATACACACAGACTCTTAATAAAGTCATCCAATGATCATGTGCTGCATGAAGCTAAGTGCTAGATATTGTAAAGTTCTGGAACTATGAATATGAAGAAGCTCAGTTACCTTCTCTCCATGGGTCCAGATACCAGTAAATATCCGTGAAGAGGGAATTTATATGGTAAGCACAAAGATGAAAATATAAAAAGTAGCATTTGGGGAGTAGGGTCGGGGGGAGAGATGGAGGGAGGGAAGGGTGAGAGGAAGAGAAGGAGGAGGAGAGAGAGAAGGAGAAAAGGAGGAGAGAAAACATTTAGAAAGAGTTGATACTCTCTTTCCGTAGGGTAGGGGGTCTCTATTTTTACTCTATTTCCACTACATTTTGCTCTGCAAGTCCCCTGGCTCTCATTCTTGCTGTAAGACTCCCATGGATCAAGGACAGAGCTTGATTTGGGTTTGCCCCACATCTTAGATTTATTAGCTGGTGACTTTGGGGCAACTCATTTCTAGGTTTACATAATGGGTTCCAACATCCCTACCCCCATAGATCTCATGGGTTTTTGTTTTGTTTTGTTATGTTTTTTAAATGAAAGTCAAAATGAAATCCTGGCTGTTGCAGTCCAGTGCAAAATGTGAAACCAACGCCAGTGACAAGCATTTCTCTGATTGTTCATCTATGCCACCTAAGGGGGTGGAAAAGCAAGCTTTTATCTTCAGAACCTTGGGTGACTAAATGGCAGACCCATGCGTAATTTAATGAATGGAGTAGGCTCCCTGGAATGTGTCTAGACTTCAGGGAAATATCTGATTTAGCATCCCAGAGGAGCTCATGTGCAAACACACTGTCAGTGGCTACGTGGGCACAAGTGGTGTTGCATTTCACAAGTCTGCCTCGAAGATGCAAGATAATGGATGGCAAGAGTGATGTCTGGAGGGGCCCACAGGTGCTAGCATTTGGTCCATATTTGATATCAGTGAACCACAGGAAGGGGAAAAGCAGAGAGTCCGGGAATATTTGAAAAATAGAAACCTGCGAGCTAGGACTCAAAGCTCCTCAACTTGGCATTAAAAAATCACATTTATGAAACACCTTACAGCTTTAAACTATAAGTCAAAAAGATTTTCTCTTTCTCCTTAAATCCGTCAATCACCAATCAATCCACCAGTCCTTGCTAACATTGTCTAGTTTGTTAGGTATTACTGCCTCCATTTTATAAGTAAAGAAACAAAAGACCCAGAGAGGTTAAATTATTTACTCAAGTCCACTCAACAAAACCAATAAATAAGAGGATATCTCACCTGAAGTCTGGTTATTTCCACTATACTGTAGAAAATTGGTACAGTCAAAAAAGAAATGAAGTTGGCCAAGTTGGTGAATGACTGATTTCACAGGTGAAAGTGAAATTGTTTTTTAACAGGAGAAGCATCAAGCCAGCACAAGTTACCATGGCATAACACCAGGGATCTAGATCAATCTCAGCTACTCATTACCCTTTTAATTGGGATTAATAATCAGAATCTATGCACGATTTTCAGTGACCTATGTACGATTTTCAGTGGCGTGCTCAGGAAAATAAACAGAGGACAGTTTTACCTTGTCAACCTTCAACCAGATTCAAGGATTTTGGAGAAGGACTTCGTGCTTGGCCTTTCCACAGGCAAACTAATGTTCCCGCAGCAGCTGTCTGCAAGGGCCCGAGGCAGTCTTCTTTTGTCAGAGCACTCTGAGAATTTGCCTTGAAACAGAAGTTCCTCAGGCAGCCCTAGGGAACCCTGCATCTCTTGAAATCCTCTAATCAAAGAGAGCTTTTGCCTAAAGCTCTAACTAGCTTATAAAAGGCGAGGGAAGATAGTGGCAATTATCCAAGTGATTCAAGCAAGAGAAATGAATTTGATCTTCATTACCTAACTTTTCAGGCAAAAATCTAGTCCCCGTGGTGTTTCTCCTCCTCTTATCATGCAGAGAATCACCTGGGGATCTTGTTAAAATGCAGATTCTAATTCAGTAGGTTTGGGGTGGGGATGGAGATTCTGCATTTCTAACAAGTTGTGGGTGGATGCTGACCACAGATTTAGAAGTGAGGTTTCAGGTTTTTAGAGTGCAGGCTTACCCCCAGAGCTTGCCCCAATACTGCATGTGCTGTCTTAGGAGCAGAGGGTCTCAAACGTTACACCAACATTAGAATCACCTGAGGAACTTGGAAAAAAGGCAAAGTTTGACTTTGTGGATCTGGAATTGGTTTTTCTAACAAGTTCCTCAGCTGCCCCGAGAGGCCATTCCCTATGAAATGTCTTAGAGGAAGCACAGGGGTAACCCAGGGTACCCAGATAATGCTCAGCTAGGCCTATCCGTAGCCTTGGGAACCAATAAACTCTTAGCTACTAAGAGGTTTCTTTAACGGGGGACCAATACAAAATTCACTGAAAGTTCAGCCTATAAATTCAGCAAAATAAGATAAAGCTAATGGGAGCATTCACACAAACTTCTGCATTGCTGAATGGAGAAAAAGGAGTCTCAAATCTCTTGATTATATGCACTTGTTATTTCCTTCTGAAGGACCTGAGATGTGGTAAGAGTAGGAGCAAGCTGAGGATTATAATAATTGGTACCTGAGACCCAGAAAAGGGCCAGATAGCCCAGTAAGAAGTACAAGGACATATGCAGCTCCACGGGCATAATGAAGTCATATCTTTTTTGTTTTCAGAAATGGTTTCTACAGAAACTTACTAGAAAGGTTTCTCAGTCTACAGACAGAGATCCTTTTGGGGGATGTGTGTTTTTTGGTGAAGGATTAATTATAAAGTAGCAATGTAAAAGTGAACAAAATGGACCCACAGTGCAAACAGAATTCTGTTCCTCTAGAATCTCCTACTCACCTTACTTGGATGACTTCTTGCAAGAAATAGGGATGACTCGGTCTCAGGGGGCCCATCCTGAATTACAAGAGGACATTACATGATGGAGAATAAGGCAGAGTTGAAAGGGCAGGGAATTCAGACCCAAAAGAGAAGTTGCAGCCCAACTATGAAGTGGCTGTGACCTCTTGCACCGTCACTTAACTTCACTGGGCCTTCATGTCCATCACATACGAGAATGGCATTAAAGTTGATTACACATAGCCCCCACCTCCCAGCATGGGAATTCTGTGTTTTCATCATTGGAGCAACTGTTTTTTGCTCACAAATGCCACAGCGAACTAAGACGATCTGGGAAAACCCTTAGAAACCCTTCATTCACTGAAGAACTCATTGCATAGTGTCTGTTATGACTGCTGTGTGTGTAGACTTAGTGACCTATCCTCTGATTTCATTATGGTCAAGTTCCATGTTATGAAAGGCTTTCTTCTTGACAACTCTACCTTTTGTTTTCTGTTCTTTCTGATCTAGTCATTGCCATAGACCACATCCCTGTTTAGAGCACTGAAGTCTCTGATCTGAAATAAATGGGTGAAACCTGGCTCCATTTTACAATGAACTTTTTAATTAATCTGTCCTAGACTTTTTTGGTTGGTTTGTTTCGAATATTCAGATCATTTTTTTTTCAAACTCTTATTAGCACAATGATAATTGCTGATATTTTCCAATTCTGGAGCTTGGTAGTTAGACTACAGAATAGATTTGGACCCTTTGGAAGATATATCTGAAGTTTAAACCTTACCTCCTTTGTGATGATTGCTTTGATTCCCTTAAATCAGAACTTTTTCTTCTTTTTTGAACCTATAAATCATTGCTCTTTCTCCCACCATCCTTTAGGATATTTCTAGGTGTAAGGGAGCAATTCTGGATAATATATGATATAAATTTATACCAAGCACTGAAATAATTGGGTAGATTAAAATATGTACAAAAAGCATAGAGATCTTTCTGTTGGGTGAAGCACGTTTCATAGAAAAATGATGGTCTTGGTCTGAGAAATCTGGGATCCCTGGGGAAGGAGATGGACAGGTGGAAAGGAGGAATTTCTCATACTGCAGCCCTGTGTAGCCTACATGAATGAAGTCCACTTCCAGCTTGGACACTACCAACTCTATGAATTTAAGGGAGCTTACTAACGTCCCTGATTTTCAGTTTTCTCAGTTCTCAAAAGGAGATAATACCAAGCTCCTAGGGTAGACAATGAAATGACACGTGCACATAAAGTCTAACAGAGGTTGGTTTGGGAATTCAGTCAATATATCCTAACAGCAATGAAATTGACTTTGAAAGGCAGCACCAGCTAAGGATGACTGGGGGTCACTCTACTGACAGATGGGACAAACCATGGAGATAAATTGTAGGGCCAAATTCAGGCAAGAGTGAAGCCTAACTTGGGAATAAGGCTCATGGGGCATTTTCTGAAGTTAACTTGTTGTTAAGTACGTTCAATCCACCACTCTTTCGGTGTCTCATTTGTCTGAAAGCCATGAGGGTTAGGAGTGACTGCCTGATTATTATGCTTTACAGCACACACTCACCAGAAGAGGAGGAACTCAATAAAAAGGAATAAAATAATTGGTAATGTTTCTTTCTCCAAGGTATAAACTCCTTATTTTGAGACATATAATTATTAAAATTCTAATTGGCTATTGGCAGGTAGAAAATTGGAAGCAAAGAAATGCATTCTAAAAGGACGGAAACTCTGTGGATGATTTTTATTCTTCTCAGTAGTTTGTGCTACTTAGTGGTTTTCAGAGAAACAAATCAATAACTATTATTTAGAATTTTCCTCTGGCTTCCAGTGCGTTAGGAGCATTTTCTCTATCAGTGATCCTGTAATTTCACCAATACGGTATCATTAGCACTCCACAGTTAGCAATTAACCTTTATCCAACACACTCAGTTATAGCTTTAGGAAAAAAACTGTCAGTCTCATGGAATATGCTCAGATTTCAGTGGTATGGCTAGTTCTATTTAAGACAGATGAAACAGCTGTTAGAGTTAGAGCTAGAGTAAGTATTGATTTGCAAGAACCAATATCCCGTTTTTAAGGCAATCCAAGGAAGCAAGGGGATATCTTTTATCTTGATAAGATGTAAAGTAAGAGTTCCCTAAGAGGGGTACCACCACCACATCCTAGTTTCTTACGGAGCTCATTAACAATAGCTCCATTTTAAAGATGTTATTTATTTATTTATTTGGCAGACAGGGATCATAAGTAGGCAGAGAGGCAGGCAGAGAGAGGGGAGGAAGCAGGCTCCCTGCTGAGCAGAGAGCCCGATGCGGGGCTCGATCCCAGGACCCTGAGATCATGACCTGAGCCGAAGGCAGAGACTTTAACCCCCTGAGCCACCCAGGCACCCCAACAGCTCCATTTTAGAGACCAAAACATGTATTAGTATTCTACTAGTTACACTGCAGTTCCTATATTTGTAGACTGCTTTCACACAATTATACCAACCCCTGAACAACACAGGTTTGATCTGCACAGGTTCATTTACATGCAGATTTTAAAAAAAAATAAATACAGTTCAGTGTTGTAAATATATTTTCTCTTTCTTATGACTTTCTTTATTTTCTTTTTCTTAAAAGATATTTATTTATGATAGGGGGAGCAAGATGGCAGAGGAGTAGGAAACCTAAATTTCTTCTGGTCCCAGGAATCCGCTAGATAATTATCAAACCATTCTGAACATCTGTAAACTCAAAAGGATATCAAAGAAAAGAATAGCAGTAATTCTATGAAGGGAAAAATGACCACTTTCTGGAAGGTGGGATGTGTGGAGAAGTGAATCTGAGGAGATATGCAAGGCGGGGGAGGGGAGCCTCTGTCAACCAGCTACTGGCAAGTGATAGAGCAGTGGGTCACAAAATCAGAATTTTTAGAAGTCTGCTCCATGGAGAGACGTCACTCCAGGGCTAAGTGGTGTGTATGTGATGTGTGTGTGTGTGTGTGTGTGTGTGTGTAATCCTCACTGGGAGAGTGCGGTCTCAGGACTTGGGGTAACAGAAAGACTGGAGTCTCTAATTGCAGCAGAGCTCCCAGGTATCAGAGTGGGGAAGCTAGCTGCAAAGACGGAGCCAAGGAGGGGACTTTCAGCTTGGAGTTGCCATGAACCATAATCTTTGGCACATTTGGACCTCTACTCTTTGAGCAGGGACCCCACAAGCGGCATATCCAGGGAGACCCCCCTTTCTCCACCAGGAGGAGTGGCACGGGAGCACTCTGCAGGAATCTGCTGGGTGGAGAGACTCCAAACGGGGCTGTGTGCCAGAGATAGAAATGCTCAGTCACAGGCTGGGTGAGCACAGAGTGTGACCGGAGACCAGGAAGACAAGAGTGATTGACTGCTTTTTTTGAGGGCTCACTGAAAAGGGGAATCCCGAGTGCTCAGCTCTTACAGGGCCAGAGATTGGGAAGCCGCCATTTTCATTCTCATCTTCTAAAACTGTACAGAAAACTGTCAGGGAAGAAAAGCTCCTGAGAGCAAACCCAAGCAGATTACCCAGCCTGGCCCATGGCAAGGGCGGTGCAATTTCTCCTCCAACAAAGACACTTGAGAATCACTGCAATGGGACCCTCCCCGAGAAGATCAGCAAGAATATCCAGCCAAGACCAAGTTTACCAATTGATGAAAACTGCAAAACTCCAGCCCTAGAGGAATACAGAGCATAGAGTTCATGGCTTTTTCCCAATGATTCTTTAGTCTTTCAAAGTTAATTTTTAAATTTTTCTTTATTTTTTCTTTTTCTATTTCTTTTATTTTAATTTTTTTCTTTCCTTTTTCAACCAACATCTTATCATTAATTTCTTTTTAAAATATTTTTAATTTTCGGGACGCCTGGGTGGCTCAGTTGGTTAGGTGGCTGCCTTCGGCTCAGGTCATGATCCCAGTGTCCTGGGATCGAGTCTCACATCAGGCTCCTTGCTTGGCAGGGAGCCTGCTTCTCCCTCTGCCTCTGCCTGCCTCTCTGCCTGTGCTCTCTCTCTCTCTCTCTAACTAATAAAAAAAAAATTAGAAAAAAATAAAATATTTTTAACTTTCATTTTTATAGTCATATTCCATCCCATCATCGTATTTACCCATATTTTTGTATATATATGTTTTTCTTTCTTTTAAAATTTTGGGAGGCAATATATTCTAACAGACCAAAGTACACCAGAAATCTAGTGTGTGGCTCTGTTCTATTCACCAACCTCACCATATTTTTTCTCTCTCTCCCTCTCTCTCTTCCCTCTGGTTTCGGGTCTCTTCTGATTTGGTTAGTGTATATTTTTCTGGGGTCATTGTTACCCTTTTAGGATTTTGTTCGCTCATTCATCTATTCTTCTCTGGGCAAAATGACAAAATGGAAAAACTCACCTCAAAAAACAAAACAAAACAAAACAAAAAAGCCTAAGGCAGTACTGACTGCCAGGGACCTAATCAATGTGGACATTAGTAAGATGTCAGAATTAGAGTTCAGATGACGATTATAAAGATACTAGCTAGGCTTGAAAAAAAAAAGCATAGAAGATACTAGGGAATCCCTTTCTGGAGAAATATAATCTAACCAAGTCAAAATCAAAAAGGCTATTAATGAGGTGTAATAAAAAAATGGAGGCTCTTACTGCTAGGATAAATGAGGCATAAGAGAGAATTAGTAATATAGAAGACCAAATGATGGAAACAAAGAAACTGAGAAAGAGATAAACAACTACTGGATCATGAGGGGAGAATTCGAGAGCTAAGTGACACCATAAGACAAAACAATAGAATAATTGGGATCCCAGAAGAAGAAGAAGAAAGAGAGAGGGGGCAGAAGGTATATTGGAGGAAGTTATAGTGGAGAATTTCCCTAATCTGGGGGAGGAAACAGGAATCAAAATCCAGGAGGCGGGCAATTGGGTGGCTCAGTGGTTTAAGTCTCTGCCTTTGACTCAGGTCATGATCTCAGGGTCCTGGGATTGAGTCCCACATCAGGCTCTCTACTCACCAGGGAGTCTGCTTCCCTCTCTCTCTCTCTGCCTGCCTTTCTGCCTACTCGTGAACTCTCTCTGTCAAATAAATAAATAAAATCTTAAAAAAAAAAATCCAGGAGGCACAGTAGAACCCGCCCCCCAAATCAATAAAAATAGGTCAACACCCTGACATCTAATAGAAACACTTACAAAACTCAGAGACAAAGAGAAAATCCTGAAAGCAGCTCAGTACAAGAGGTCTGTAACCTACAATGGTAGAAACATTAGACTGGCAGCATACCTATCCACAGAGACCTGCCAGGCCAGAAAGGACTGGCATGATATATTCAGGGTACTAAATGAGAAAAATATGCAATCAAAAATACTATATCCAGCTAAGCTGTCATTGAAAATAGGAGGAGAGAGAAAAAGCTTCCAGGACAAATAGAAACTAAAAGAATTTGCTATCACCAACCAGTGCTACAAGAAATATTGAAAGGGGCCCTCTAAACAAAGAGGGAGCCTAAAAGTAACATAGACCAGGAAGGAACAATATACAGTAACAGTCACCTTACAGGCAATACACTGGCACTAAATTCACATCTTTCAATAGTTAGCCTGAATGTAAATGGGCTAAATGCTCCAATCAAAAGACCTGGGGTATCAGACTGGATTAAAAAAATCAAGACCCATCAATATACAGTCTGCAAGAGTCCCATTTTAGAACCAGATACCTCCAGCTTTAAAGTGAGGGGGTAGAAAAACATTTATCATGCTAATGGACATTGAAAGAAAGCTGAGGTGGCAATCCTTATATCAGACAAATTGGATTTTAAACCAAAGACTATAATAAGAGATGAGGAAGGACACTATATCATACTTTAAGGGTATGTCAAACACAAACATCTAACAATTTTAAATATCTGTGCCCCTAACATGGGAGCAGTCAATTGTATAAGCCAATTAATAACAAAATCAAAGAAACACATCAACAATAATGCAATAATAGTAGGGCACTTTAACACTTCCCCTCACTGAAATGGACAGATTACCTAAGCAAAAGATCAACAAGGAAATAAGGGCTTTAAATGACATACTGGACCAGATAGACTTCACAGATTTATTCAGAACATTCCATCCCAAAGCAATAGAATACACATTCTTCTCTAGTGCACATGGAGCATTCCCCAGAAAAGATCGCATCCTGGGTCACAAATCAGGTCTCAACCAGTACCAAAAGATTGGGATCATTCCCTGCATAGTTTTAGACCACAATGCTCTGAAGCTAGAACTCAATCACAAGAGGAAAGTTGGAAAGAATTCAAACACATGTGGAGGCTAAAGAGCATCCTACTAAAGAATGAATGGGTCAACCAGGAAATTAAAGAAGAATTTTTAAAAATCATGGAAACAAGTGAAAATGAAAACACAACTGTTCAAAATCTTTGGGACACAGCAAAGGCAGTCCTGAGAGGAACGTATATAGTGATACAAGACTTTCCCAAAAAACAAGAAAGGACTCAAATATACAACCTAATTCTAAACCTAAATGAGCTGAAGAAAGAATAGCAAAGAAAGCCTAAACCCAGTGGGAGAAGAGAAATAATAAAGATCAGAGCAGAAATCAAAGAACAGAAACCAAAAGAACAGTAGAACAGAAACTAGGAGCTCGTTCATTGAAAGAATTAATAAGACTGATAAACCCCTGGCCATACTTATCAAAAAAATAAAAAGACGCAAAAAAAATGATGATTGAAAGAGGAGAGATCATAACCAACACCAAGGAGATACAAACAATTATAAGAATTGTTTTGAGCAACTATATGCCAACAAATCTGACAATCTGGAAGAAATGGATGTATTTCTAGAGACATATAAACTATGAAAACGGAACCAGGAAGAAATAGAAAACCTGTATAGATCCATAACCAGCAAGGAAATTGAAGCAGTAATAAAAAGTCTCCCAACAAACAAGAGCCCAGGGCCAGACAGCTTCCCAGGGGAATTCTACCAAACACTTGAAGAAGAATTAGTACCTATTCTTCTGAATCGGTTCCAAGAAATAGAAATGGAAGAAATATTTCCAAACTCATTTTATGCGGCCAGCATTACCTTGATGCCAAAACCAAAGACCAAAAGGCCAGTTATAGACCAATATTCCTGATGAACATGGATGCAAAGATTCTCACCAAAATACTAGCCAGAAGGATCCAACAGTATATGAGAAAGATTATTCACCATGGCCAAGTGGGATTTATTCCTGAGCTGCAAGGTTGATTTAACATCTGCAAATCAATCAATATGATACAATACATTAATAAAAGAACAAGAACCATATGATACTCTCAATAGATGCAGAAAAAGCATTTGACAAAGTACAGCATCCTTTCTTGATCAAAACTCTTCACAGTGTAGGGATAGAGGGTACATACCTCAATATTATAAAAGCCATCTATGAAAAACACACAGCAAATATCATTCTCAATGGTGATAAACTGAGAGCTTTTCTGCCAAAGTAGGGAACACAGCAGTGATGTCCACTATCAAAACTGCTATTCAACATAGTACTAGAGGTCCTATCCTCAGCAATCAGACAACAAAAAGAAATAAAGGCATCCGAATTGGCAAAGGAGTAAAACTCTCACTCTTTGCAGATTATATGATACTTTATGTGGAAAACCCAAAAGACTGCACTCCAAAACTGCTAGAACTCATAAAGGAATTCAGTAAAGTGTCAGGATATAAAATCAATGCACAGAAATCTGTTGCATTCCTATACACCAACAAAAAGACAGAAGAAAGAAATTAAGGAGTGAATCCCATTTACAATTGCACCCAAAACCATAGATACCTAGGAATAAATCTAACCAAAGAGGCAAAGAATCTGTACTCAGAAAACTATGGAATATTTATGAAAGAAATTGAGGAAGACACAAAGAAATGGAAAAACATTCCATTGGAAGAACAAATATTGTGAACAAGTCTATGCTACCTAGAGTAATCTACACATTTAATGCAATCCCTATCAAAATACCATTAGTGTTTTTTAAAGAAATGGAACAAATAATCCTAAAATTGTTTGGAACCAGAAAAGACCTTGAATAGCCAGAGGAGTGTTGAAAAAGAAAACCAAAGCTGGTGGCATCACAATTCCAGACTTCGAGTTCTATTGCAAAGCTGTAATCTTTAAGACAGTATGGTACTGACACAAAAACAGACACATAGATCAGTGGAACAGAATAGAGAAACCATAAATGGACCCTCAACTCTACAGTCAACTAATCTTTGCCAAAGCAAGAAAGAATGTCCAATGGAGAAAAGACAGTCTCTTCAACAAATGGTGCTGGGAGAATTGGACAGCCACATGCAGAAGAATGAAAGTGGACCATTTCCTTATACCATGCACAAAAATAGACTCAAAGTGGATGAAAGACCTCAATGGGAGATAGGAATCCATCAGAATCCTTGAGGAGAACACAGGCAGCAACCTCTTCGACCTCAGCCGCAGCAACTTCTTCCTAGAAACATCACCAAAAGCAAGGGAAGCAAGGGCAAAAATGAACTATTGAAATTTCATCAAGATCAAAAGCTTTTGCACAGCAAAGGAAACAATCAATAAAACCAAAAGACAGTCGATAGAATGGGAGAAGATATTTGCAAATGACATATCAGATAAAGGGCTAGCATCCATAATCTATAAAGAACTTCTCTAACTCAACACCCAAAGAACAAATAACCCAATCAAGAAATGGGCAGAAGGTAAGAACAGACATTTCTGAAGAGAATACATCCAAATGGCCAACAGACACATGAAATAGTGCTCAACATCACTCAGCATCAGGGAAATACAAATCAAAACCACAGTGAGATACCACCTCATGCCAGTCAGAATGGCTAAAATTACCAAGTCAGGAAA